>CM035847.1:192744439-192920605 GCA_020510985.1 Pholidichthys leucotaenia
TCCATGTACACACTCAGTACTTGGTCAGGGCTCCTTTTGCATGAATTACTTTATCAATGTGGCATAGCATGAAAGCAATCAGCCTGTGGCACTGCTGAAGTGTTATGGAAGCCCAGGTTGCTTTGATAGCGGCCTTCAGCTTGTCTGCATTGTTGGGTCTGGTGTCTCTCATTTTTTTCTTGACAGTACTTTATAGATTCTTTATGGGATTTAGGTCAGGAGAGTTTGCTGCCCAATAAAGCACAGTGATACAGTCAATAAATCAGGTATTAGTACTTTTGGCAGTGTGAGCAGATGCCAAGTCCTGCTGGAAATTGAAATCAGCATGTCCATAAAGCTTGCCAGCAGAGGAAAGTATGAAGTGCTCTGAAATTTTCTGGTAGATCACTGCACTGACTTTGGACTTGATAAAACACAGTGGACCAACACCAGCAGATGACATGGCTTCCAAAATCATTACTGACTTTGGAAACTTCACAATGGACCTCAAGCAAGTTTGATTCTGTGCCTCTCCACTCTTCCTCCAGACTCTTGGACCTTGATTTCCAAATGAAAACAAAAAATTATTTTCACCTGAAAAGAGGTCACCTGCTGGTGTTGGTCCACTGTGTGTTATCAAGTCCAAAGTCAGCACAGTCGTCTACCAGAAAATTTTTGAGGTTTTCATGCTTCCCTCTGCTGACAAGCTTTATGGAGACACCACTAAAGACCAAAAATGCAAAAACTAAACCTGTCCCACCCTGTTAGAATGAAGATCTAAAACAGCAGAAAAGAAAATGCAGAGCAGCAGAGAGAAGATGGAGAAAAACAAAACTAATTGTTCACTACCAAATTCTACATGAACAACTGAAAATATAAAACATGGTAAAACAAACCAGAAACTCCCACTTCTCTAAAATAATAAACACTCACAAAAACAATCTAAGAATCCTGTTGTCCATCATAGATCATTTGATCAACCCTGATTTTAAGAAGTCCGGCACGATGCTAACAGACTCACTATGTGAGGACTTTGCAGACCACTTCAGAAGTAAAATAGAGGTCATTAGATCCAAGCTTTTATTACAAGATACTGTTTTTAGTACTGTGGAACCTTTGCTTTTATCTGAGGAAATGCTGGAGAGTTTTGCACTGGTTGATGCTGAAACTCTTGAGTTCTCCTCCAAGTCAATCTAACAACCTATCTTTTAGACCCCATTCCCACATCACTTTTAAAAACATTTTGCGGATTTTTCCAGGAGGAACTTTTAAACATAGTGAATTACTCTTTCCAGACAGGTGTTTTCCCTGCTGCCTTTAAAATGGTAGTGGTGAAGACCCCTCCTGAATTAGAGAAATTTAGATTCTGAAAACCTTAACAATTACAGACCAGTATCTATCACTGGGTGGAAGTATTTTACAGTTTTTTGGATTTTGTGTTTTTTAAATTTGTGTTGCATGTTTATTTATAGTTTGCATGCTTTGGTTTTATATTTAATTATCCATCCATCTATCCATCCATCCATCCATCCATCCATCTTCTACTGCTTTTCCGGAGGTCTGGGTCGCGGAGGCAGCAGTTCAAGCAGAGAAGCCTCGCCTTCCCTCTCCCCAGCCACCTGCTCCAGCTCTTCAGAGAGGATACCAAAGCGTTCCCAGACCAGCTGGGAGACATATTCTCTCCACCGGGTACTGGGTCTGCCCCGGGGTCTCCTCCCAGTGGGACGTGCCCAAAACACAGGTGGGAGGTGTCCAGGAGGCATCCTAATCAGATGCCCATACCACCTCAACTGACTCCTTTCAATGTGAAGGAGTAGCGGTTCTACTTTGAGCCTCTCCCAGGTGACTGAGCTCCTCACCCTATCTCTGAGGGTGAGTCCAGCAATCCTACGGAGAAAGCTCATTTCAGCCGCTTGTATCCGTCATCTAGTTCTTTCGGTCATTACCCAAAGCTCGTGACCATAGGTGAGAGTAGTAACGTAGATTGACTGGTAAATCGACAGCTTTGCCTTAGAACTAAGCTCCCTCTTCACCACAACAGACCGGTACAATGTCCGCATCACTGCAGATGCTGTGTCGATCCGTCTGTCAATCTCTTGCTCCATTCTCCCCTCACTCGTGAATAAGACCCCAAGATACTTAAACTCTTCCACTTGGGGCAGGAGCCTGTCCCCAATCCGGAGAGGACAATCCACCTTTTCCCGGCTGAGGACCATGGACTCGGACTTGGAGGTGCTGATTCTCATCCCAGCCGCTTCACACTCAGTGGCAAACCATCCCAGCAAGAGCTGTAGGTCATTGCTGGATGAAGCCAACAGGACAACATCATCTGCAAACAACAGAGATGAGATCCTGTGGTCACCAAGCATGACACCCTCCATTCCCTGGCTGCGCCTAGAAATCCTGTCCATAAAAATTATGAACAGGATCGGTGACAATGGGCAGCCCTGGTGGAGTCCAACTCTCACTGGGAATGACTCTGACCGAGTGTTGGCAATACGAACCAAACTCTCACAACGGTCGTACAGAGACCAAATAGCTCGTAACAACAAGCCCGATACCCCATACTCCCGAAGCACCCCCCACACAAAGCCACGAGGGACGCGGTTGAATGCCTTCTCCAAGTCCACAAAACACATGTAAACTGGTTGGGCAAACTCCCACAAACCCTCGAGAATTCTTGAGAGTGTAAAGAGCTGGTCCGATGTGCCACGGCCAGGATGAAAACCACATTGCTCCTCCTGAATCCGAGGTTCAACCAACGCCCGGACTCTCCTCTCCAGTACCTTGGCATAGACCTTCCCAGGGAGGCTGAGGAGTGTGATCCCTCTAAAGTTGGAGCACACCCTCCGGTCCCCTCTTTTGAAGAGAGGCACCACCACCCCGGTTTGCCATACCAAAGGCACTGCCCCCGACCTCCACGCAATGCTGCAGAGGTGTGTCAACCATGACAGCCCTACAACATCCAGGGCCTTGAGGTACTCAGGGCGAATCTCGTCCATCCCCGGGGCCCCGTCACCAAGGAGATTTTTAACCACCTTGGTGACCTCAGCCCCTGTGATAGGCGAGTCATCCCCCTCGTCCACAAGCCCTGCTTCCTCTGTGGAAGGCGTATAGATGGGATTGAGGAGATCCTCAAAGTATTCGTTCCACCGCCTGACGATATCCCCAGTCGAAGTCAACAGCGCCCCATCCGCACCATACACAGTGTGGAAAGGGAGCTGCTTTCCCCTCCTGAGCTGCCGGACAGTTTGCCAGAATCTCTTTGAGGCCGACCGAAAGTCTTGTTCCATGGCCTCACTGAACTCCTCCCATACCCGGGTTTTTGCTTTAGCAACCACACAAGCTGCACTCCGCTTGGCCTGCCAGTACACCTCAGCTGCTTCGGGAGTCCCACAAGCCAATCAAGCCTCCTTCTTCAGCTTAATGGCCCCCCTCACCACTGGTGTCCAACACTTGGTTCGGAGGTTGCCACCACGAGATGCACCGACCACCTTGCGGCCACAGCTCTGAGCCGCTGCTTCAACAATAGAGGTGGAGAACATGGCTCATTCAGACTCCATGTCTCCAGACTCCCTCGGAATGTGGTTGAAGTTCTTCCGGAAGTGGGAGTTGAAGACCTCCCAGACAGGAGCCTCAGCCAGACGTTCCCAGCACACCCTCACTATACGTTTGGGTCTACCAGGTCTGAATGGCATCCTCCCCTGCCATCGGATCCAACTCACCACCAGGTGGTGATCAGTTGACAGCTCTGCACCTCTCTTTACCCGAGTGTCCAAGACATACGGTTGCAGGTCTGATGACGCAATAACAAAATTGATCATCAACGTGCAACCTAGGGTGTCCTGGTGCCAGGTGCACATTTGGACACCCTTATGCTTGAACATGGTGTTCGTTATGGACAAACTGTGGTTAGCACAGAAGTCCAATAACTGAACACCACTCAGGTTCAGATCGGGCAGGCCATTCCTCCCAATTACCCACCTCCAGGTTTCACTGTCATTGCCCACGTGTGCATTAAAGTCCCCCAGTAGGACAATGGAGTCTCCAAGAGGAGCACCCTCCAGCACCCCAGTCACAGACTCCAAAAAGGGTGGGTACTCTGAAACATCATGTGGTGCATAGACACAAATGATGGTCAGGACCTGTGTTTCCCAACCTGAAGGCACAGGAAAGCAACCCTTTCGTCCACCGGGGAAAACTCCAATATAGAGTCAGCAAGGTGGGGGGATACAAGAATACTCACCCCTGCTCGTCGCCTCTCGCCTGTGGCAACTCCAGAAAAGGCCAAGCTCCAGCCCCTCTCCAGGAGACTGGTTCCGGAACCGGAGCTGTGTGTTGAGGCGAGGCCAACTATATCTAGCCGGTATCTCTCAACCTCGTACACCAGCTCAGGCTCCTTCCCCACCAGAGAGGTGACATTCCATGTACCAAAAGCCAGTTTAGAAAGCTTGGGATCAGTCCACCAAGGTCTCCGCCTTTGACCGCCACCTAATCCACATAGCACCGCACCCCCATGATCCCTCCTGCAGGTGGTGAGCCCACTGGAGGGTGGACCCATGTAACTCCTTTGGGTTGAGCCCGGCTGGGTCCCATGGGTGGAAAACCGGCCACCAGATGCTAGCCATCGAGCCCCTCCCCCCAGGCCTGGCTCCAGGGTGGGGCCCCGGTAACCCCATACCGTGTATTCAGTGTACCCCGTACCAGGCGGGGTACACTGAATCCTTGATCTAGAATTCACAGTGGTGTAAAAAAGTATTTAGTCAGCCACCAATTGTGCAAGTTCTCCCATTTAAAAGATGAGAGAGGTCTCCAATTTCCATCATAGGTATACCTCAACTATGAGAGACAAAATGAGAAAAAAAAATCCAGAAAATCACATTGAAGGATTTTTAATGAATTAATTGGTAAATTCCTTGGTAAAATAAGTATTTGGTAACAAAAGATCATCTCAATACTCTGTTATATACCCTTTGTTGGCAATGACAGTGGTCAAATGTTTTCTGTAAGTTTTCACAAGGTTTTCACACACTGTTGCTGGTATTTTGGCCCATTTCTCCATGCAGATCTCCTCTAGAGCAGTGATGTTTTGGGGCTGTTGCTGGGCAACACAGACTTTCAACTCCCTCCAAAGATTTTCTATGGGGTTGAGATCTGGAGACTTGCTAGGCCACTCCAGGACCTTGAAATGCTTCTTACAAAGCCACTCCTTCATTGCCCAGGCAGTGTGTTTGGGATCATTGTCATGCTGAAAGACCCAGCCACATTTCATCTTCAATGCCCTTGCTGGTGGAAGGAGGTTTTCCCTCAAAATCTCACGATACATGGCCCCATTCATTCTTTCCTTTACATGGATCAGTCGTCCTGGTCCCTTTGCAGAAAAACAGCCCAAAAGTATGATGTTTCCACCCCAATGCTTCACAGTAGGTATGGTGTTCTTTCTCCTCCAAACATGACAAGTTGAGTTTTTACCGAAAAGTTCTATTTTGGTTTCATCTGACCATATGACATTCTCCCAATCCTCTTCTGGATCATCCAAATGCTCTCTAGCAAACTACAGACGGGCCTGGACATGTACTGGCTTAAGCAGTTGGACACGTCTGGCACTGCAGGATTTGAGTCCCTGGCGGCATAGTGTGTTTCTGATGTAGCCTTTGTTACTTTGGTCCCAGCTCTCTGCAGGTCATTCACTAGGTCCCCCCATGTGGTTCTGGGATTTTTGCTCACCGTTCTTGTGATAATTTTAACCCCACATGGTGAGATCTCGCGTGGAGCCCCAGATCGAGGGAGATTATCAGTGGTCTTGTATGTCTTCCATTTTCTAATAATTGCTCCCACAGTTGATTTCTTCACACCAAGCTGCTTACATATTGCAGATTCAGTCTTCCCAGCATGGTGCAGGTCTACAATTTTGTTTCTGGTGTCCTTTGACAGCTCTTTGGTCTTGGCCATAGTGGAGTTTGGAGTCTGACTGTTTGAGGTTGTGGACAGGTGTCTTTTATACTGATAACGAGTTCAAACAGGTGCCATTAATACAGGTAACGAGTGGAGGACAGAGGAGCCTCTTAAAGAAGAAGTTACAGGTCTGTGAGAGCCAGAAATCTTGCTTGTTTGTAGGTGACCAAATACTTATTTTACCACGGAATTTACCAATTAATTCATTAAAAATCCTTCAATGTGATTTTCTGGATTTTTTTTTTCTCATTTTGTCTCTCATAGTTGAGGTATACCTATGATGAAAATTGGAGACCTCTCTCATCTTTTAAGTGGGGGAACTTGCACAATTGGTGGCTGACTAAATACTTTTTTGCCCCACCGTATAATGAGAGTCTGTTGGATCATTCTTTGTCTGGCCCTTCACCCAGGACCAGTTTGTCTTGGGTGACCCTATCAGAGGCAAATTGCCCCGGACAACATAGCTTCTGGGGTCACTGGGGCACGCAAACCCCCACCACGATAATGTGACGATCCATGAGGGGTCACTGTGTTTTAATTGGAAATGTTGTCTACTTTCACATTGTGCTTCCCCTAATTACTAATCAGCAGCACCTGTAACTGCACATGGTATAAAAGGTACATTGGCAGTCCAGAGGAAAAAAGCCCTGCTTGAGGAGAGATCCCTGCCTGAGGAGAGGGCCTGGGTGGGGGCTCATCCAGATGAAGGCTCTGCTGGACGAGAGGAGGCTGCTGGTGGCAGAGAAAATGACAGAAGGAGGGCATAACTGAGGAGGAGGTGCAGTAATGGCCAGGACCACCATGATGCCGGCATTTGGGGTAGAACACTTCTGTGTGGAGCAGGTGGGGGTGCTGCAGGCAAAGGACAGCAAGAGGCAGAGTGAGGAGCTCTGTCTGGGCTGCTTCCTGATGACCTCGGTGTTGTGGTGGCAAATGGAGCCTGGAAGAGTGGACTCTCCTCCTCAGCTTTTAAAGGCCTTTTATGCTTTTATGGACTTTGTGGGTTTTTTTTTTTTTTTTGTTTTTTTTTTAGCCCACTTTTAGTTTTTTAGCTTAGAGTTTTTTAGTTAGTATTTTTATTCTATTTTAGCTTAATTTAACTTCATTTTAATTCTTAGGTTTTAGTTTAGGCTTTTTATTTAAGTAGGCATTTGTATGCATTTTGTGTAAATAAACTCCTTTAGACATCCTCATTTTAAAGTTTCCCCTTTGATTGCTACCTGTGACTCTTCTCCTATTTTTAAAGAATTTTCAGTTATGTTAATTACCCCCTCAGCCTATATGTTATATATCCAACTTACAATTTTAAGCAAAATTTTAGAAAAACTTGTTTTTGCTTAGTTAAATTTTTTTTTTTTAAATATCAAATAATATATTTAATGAAAACCAGTCTGGTTTTAGGATGAGCCACAGTACAGAGACAGCTCTGGTCAGGATTGTTAATGATTTAAGGTACAACATGGACTCACACAGAATTTCAGTCCTAGTTCTACTGGATCTAAGTGCTGCCTTTGATACAGAAGACCACCATATTCTTTTAACCAGACTAAAGGACCTGGCTGGCCTCTCTGGTACTGTTCTTAATTGGTTCAAGTCCTACCTCACAGACAGGAACTTTTTTGTAAGTATGGACACATGCTCTTCCAGAGTCTACAAGATAAATTGGGGTGTGCCCCAAGGTTCAATTTTAGGTCCAATACTTTTTAATTTGTACATGCTGCACCTGGGGGATGTTATCAGGAGACATGGTGTTAATTACCATAGCTATGCTGATGACACACAACTTTATATCGCTGTGTCTCCTGATGACATGGAACCAATTAACACCCTTTATAACTGTATTTTAGACATTAAATCATGGACGGCAGCAAACTTTCTTCAGCTCAACCAGGACAAAACTGAAGTTTTAGTCATTGGTCCTGAAGCTCAGAGAGATAAATTTTTTTTTACCAAGATTACATAGTCTGTCCTTTACCCCATCCCAGCATGTTAAGAACTTGGGTGTCATTTTAGACTCTGAGCTTGGTTTCACTCCACACATTAAAAATATAACACAAACAGGATTTTACCATCTAAAGAACATAGCCAGAGTCCGCCCACTTCTCTCTCGAGCAAACATGGAGGTACAGTACTGATGCATGCTTTTATCACCAGCTGTATTGATTAATTTCAAATCTGCAGTTATTAGAGAACTCAGCTGCACATGTTCTGATGAAGACCAGACGGCAGGCTCATATCACACTGGTTTTAAAGTCACTGCATTGGCTCCCTGTCACTACTCGCTGCTCATCAGCGGCTTCAGCTGCGCGCACACCTGCGCCTCGTCAGCAGCGGGCTATTTAGCCCACTCGGCCCAGTGCTGCGGTCTGGAGCCGTCTGTTCGCATCGGCATTTCACAGCTCGTGATTCAACCTCAGCTCACCAGCAAGACTTCTTCTACACGTAAGCATCCCTTACCTTTTTTCCAAGTTCTTCACCCCTGTGCACAGGTGGATTCCCCGGCGGTGGATTTCCCCCGTCATCGCCGACCCATCTTCACCATCTACGCAGGCTCTGCAGTACGCTGTCTCCCGGGCTCTCCCCTTGCCAACGCCAGCCACCTGTACCCACAAGTAAGCAACATTCAGACTTATTATTCCTGTCCAGGTGTGGTGCCTGTTACCCTTGTCCTCTGCTCTCTCTCCATAGGGTTGTCCGGCTGTACGGCGCGCTGCTCTGTTTCCTGCACATCAGCATTCACCCCAACACATACACATACCGCATACATCCATTCAGTCACACCTGCTGGTTGAATAAAAGCTGTTAAATCTATCCTGAGCCTGCGTGCGTGTTTCCTGGGCCAGACATTATGTCAGTACGGCTCCAGCAGAGCTGCTCAGCAGACAGCGGGCTCGCACGCCGTCTTTCCACCCTCGAGGCTCGGGTGCATTTAATAGCCCATCAACAGCAGGTGATTTTAAACCAGTTCATTAACATAACTCACCGGTTAGACCGCCTGGACCCCCAGCAGGCGTTCCCCTCGGCTCGCCAGGGTGGGCTAGCTCCTGCCGCTCCGGTGCCCGGTCAGTCTACCTCGGGAACGCCAACTCGACTCACACCGATTCCAACCCCCGCCCGCTTCAGCGGGAAGCTCGGCGGAGCGCGGGGGTTCATTATGCAGTGTGAGTCAGTGTTTCTGCGCGTTCCCGGGGATTTCCCCTCAGACCACAGCCGAATTGGCTACATCGGTAATCTTCTGGAGGGGCGAGCGCTAACTTGGGCTTACGCCGTTATGGCGAAGCCCAGTTATGCGAACCTCTCCTACAGCCAGTTCGTGCAGAGCTTTCTCGAGGTCTTTGATCATTCCCGGCGCGATAGCGTCCTAACTGACCGGCTCCTTGGTCTCCAACAGGGAAGCCGGTCAGAGGCGGATTATGCTATCGACTTCCGGGTTGCAGCGGAGGAGGTTGGCTGGGATGAGGCCGCACTCTGTGGCATCTTCCTCCGCAGCCTCAGCTCTGGTCTGAGGGATGAGCTGGCTGGTCGAGATCTTCCGGAGACACTTGCGGAGCTGATCTCCACCACCATTAGTTTAGACAACAGGCTGCGTGAACGGTCCACCGAGCGGAAGTTTAGCAGCCGCTCGCGTGGAGGCTCCGTCTGCACGCCTCAAGACTGCCCCCTGGCGTTACCTCCACCGGAGTCTTCCGAGGAATCGGAGGCGATGGTGGTCGGTCGGTCAAAGCTCCCCCTAGCGGAGAAACAGCGCCGCCGGAAGTTGGGCCTCTGCAAGTACTGTGGAGGAGACCAACATTCCGTGGAGCATTGCCCGGAGAAGCCAAACGGGGAGGTCCGCGAGTCACTGTAGGGGGCCTCGCGGACTCTAACCGGTCAAATCCCCTCACAAGTCTGTCCTTGCCCATCCGATTCTGTCACAACGCCACGGGGCATCTCACACACACACTGGTGGACTCAGGAGCAGAGCAGAGCTTCATTTCAAAGAGCCTGGCAACCCAATTGGGCATTCCCTGCCACCCTCTGGCCACTCCTCTCAGCCTGATCACCCTTTCCCGTGCGCCCCTCGGACAAGTGACTCATCGCACGCAACCAGTCCCAGTCATAATCTCGGGTAACCACCGAGAGGATCTCACCCTTTACGTCCTGTCCTCCTCGGTGACGCCTGTCATCCTTGGGTACCCCTGGTTGCGTCTGCACAACCCCGTGCTGGATTGACAGACAGGAAGAATCGCCGCCGGGAGTTCATTCTGCATGGGCACCTGCTTACAGTCCGCAGCCTGCGCCCCGTCTTCTCCTCCCCCGGTTAAGGACGCCGCGCCTCCGGATCTCACCCTGGTGCCCTCGGAGTTCCATGATCTGGGTCTCGTTTTCAGCAAGTCCAGGGCAATGTCTCTTCCTCCTCACCGGCCCTATGACTGTGCCATCAACCTCCGCCCGGGGGCGCCCCTGCCGTCGGGATGTCTTTACAGCCTGTCAGCACCGGAGCGGGAAGCGATGGACAGTTACATCAAGGAGTCACTCAACGCAGGTATCATCCGCCCCTCCTCGTCTCCGCTCGGCGCAGGGTTCTTCTTCGTGTCGAAGAAGGATGGGTCTCTCCGCCCATGTATCGACTTCTGGGCCTTGAATGACATCACGGAGAAGGACCGTTACACCCTGCCACTGATGGACACTGCCTTCCACTCCCTGCAGGGGGCGACCTGGTTCACCAAATTGGATCTTCGTAGTGCATACCATCTCGTCTGGATCAGGGAGGGGGATGAGTGGAAGACAGCCTTTAGAATGCCTAGTGGGCATTTTGAGTACCTGGTGATGCCCTTTGGACTGACCAACGCCCCTGCCATTTTTCAACACCTAATCAATGACGTCCTGCGTGATTTCCTTGGCCTCTTTGTGTTCGTGTACCTGGATGACATCCTCATCTTCTCCAGGTCACGAGAGGAACATCAGGTGCATGTGAGGCAGGTCTTACAGCGGCTGCTGGAAAACAGGTTGTATGTCAAAGCCGAGAAGTGTGAGTTTTACGCCAAGACCACCTCCTTCTTAGGGTTTGTTATCTCACACAACCAGGTCCTACCTGACCCCGCTAAGGTTAAAGCGGTGGTTGAATGGCCCACGCCGACCTCTAGGAAGCAGGTCTAGCAGTTCATTGGGTTTGCCAATTTCTACCGCCGTTTTGTGCCTAACTTCGGTGCCATCGTTGCCCCGCTGATCCGTCTCACTTCCCCAAAGAACACCTTCCGCTGGACCGAAGAGGTCGCTGCGGCGTTCCAGGCGTTGAAGACGGAGTTCTCCTCCTCCCGGGTCCTGACCCAGGTCGACCCCGCTCTGCAGTGCTTGGTGGAAGGCGACGCGTCTGATACGGGAGTGGGGGCGGTGCTATCCCAGCGATCACCCACCGATGGGGTCAAACGACCCTGCGCCTTTTTCTCTCGGCGTCTGTCCCCGGCCGAGCGGAATTACGACGTCGGGGACAGGGAGCTTCTCGCCATCAAGCTCGCCCTGCAGGAGTGGCGCCACTGGCTGGAGGGGGCTGCATTACCATTCGTGGTGCTGACGGACCATAAGAACTTGGAGTATCTTCGATCTGCTAGATGTCTGAATGCCCGCCAGGCGCGCTGGTCCCTGTTCTTCGCCCGGTTCCGCTTCACCATTACCTATCGCCCTGGCTCTAAGAACGGCCTACCCGATGCCCTCTCCAGGCAGTTCGCCCTGTGACGTCAGAGGAGCCGGGTCATACCATCCTGCCCAGCTCGTGTGTGGTAGGGGCAATTTCCTGGTCCATCAGGGACAAGATCCGGAGGGCGCAGGAGACCGAACCGGACCCTGGCGGCGGACCGGAGGGAAGGCTGTTCGTTCCATCTTCTGTCTGGGGGGAGGTCATCCATTGGGTTCACGCCTCCAAGCTCGCCTGTCACCCTGGCGTATCCTGGCTAGTGGATCTCCTCCAGCGTTCCTTCTGGTGGCCAGGTCTGCAGAAGGATGCCACCAACTACGTCCGGGCGTGTCCTGTGTGTACCACCGCCAAGTCAGGAAATTCCCCCCCCCCCCCGCGGGTTTGCTCCAGCCCCTGCCGACCCCTGGCAGACCCTGGTCCCACATAGCCCTCGACTTCGTCACCGGTCTCCCTACCTCTAACTTCTATAACGCCGTGTTTACCATCGTGGACCGATTCTCCAAGGCCACCCACTTTGTGCCACTTCGGGGTCTTCCAACGGCGCAGGAGACAGCGGACCTCCTGGTTCAGCACGTGGTCAGGCTACACGGGATACCGGTGGACGTCGTCTCGGATCAGGGGCCCCAGTTTGTCTCAGAGGTTTGGAAGTGCTTTTGCAACGCCCTGGGGGCCACAGTTAGCCTCTCCTCCGGTCACCACCTGCAATCCAACGGGCAGTGCGAACCGGCCAAGCAGGAGCTGGAAGCTGCCCTACGCTGCGTCACTTCCTCTAAACCGTCCTCCTGGAGCATGCACCTGCCTTGGGTAGAGTACGCCCACAACACAGCTCGGTCTTCTGCCACAGGGATGTCCCCCTTCAAGGCATCCTTGGGCTATGATCCACCTTTGTTCCCAGAGCAGGAGGCGGAGCTGGCGGTCCCTTCCATCCAGGCGCATCTGAGACGATGTCAGGCTCTGTGGTCCAAGACACGCGACGTGCTCTTACGCACGGCGGCGCGCAACAGCACCACGGCTAACCGTCACAGGAAACCGGCCCCTGCCTACCAGGTGGGTCAACAGGTCTGGTTGGCCACTCAAAATATCCACCTCAAGGGAGAGAAGAGGAAGTTGGCCCCACGCTTCGTTGGCCCCCACACCATTTCTAAAATTGTTAACCCGGTGGCTGTGCGTCTGGCCCTCCCCCCCTCCCTCCGCATTTTCCCCACCTTCCACGTTTCCAAAATCAAGCCCTATGTCTCCGACCCTCTCTGCCCCCCGCCCGCAGCGCCGCCCACACCTATGATGATCGACGGCCACCCGGCCTGGAGAGTCGCCTCCTTCCTTGGCTCCCGGCGCCGAGGTCGCGGGCTGCAGTACTTGGTGGACTGGGAGGGATTCGGTCCTGAGTGGAGGTCCTGGGTGCGCTCTTCTTGGATGTTGGACACAAGTCTCATCACGGAGTTCCACTGGGCGCATCCGGACAAACCAGCGCCAGGAGGCGCTGCTGGGGGGGGAGTACTGTCACGACTCGCCGCTCATCAGCGGCTTCAGCTGCGTGCACATCTGCGCCTCGTCAGCAGCGGGCTATTTAGCCCACTCGGCCTGGAGCCGTCTGTTCGCATCGGCATTTCACAGCTCGTGATTCAACTTCAGATCACCAGCAAGACTTCTTCTACGCGTAAGCATCCCTTACCTTTTTTCCAAGTTCTTCACCCCTGTGCACAGGTGGATTCCCCGGCGGCAGATTTCCCCCGTCATCGCCGACCCATCTTCACCATCTACGCAGGCTCTGCAGTACGCTGTCTCCCGGGCTCACTGAAAAAAGGGGAAAGGGAGGGTTGTTCAATTTTCAAATATGTAGTTTGCATATACAACACAACTTATTTATATCCTTCCTCCAAACATATATCAGTCATGTTGAGTTCTTGTAATCTCGAGCGATGTAAAGTCAACAAGTTTCAGTCATTTTAAAAAAGAAGGAAATAGTTTTGTTTTGTCTGGAAACTCCGCCTCCTGGGGGTGGTGCTTTAGGAGGGAGAACAAAATTTGAAGTCGGCCATCTTTTCTCTCGCTTCAAAAGCATTTCTGCGACTTCAGACGGCTCTCAATAAGGTAAGGATAAATTAAATTTTATAAAACGTCGGTCACAATTACAGGTAGTGATTTTATGCACTGTTTTCACCGAGCTAATGTGTTATATGCTATCAGCACCGAGCAACATGAGGTCAATGTCAATGCTACGGTTAGTTTAAGTTACCACTGGCTTCTGTTAGCGAGTTTTATTTTATATGTGTTCATATTTATTGAAATGTACACACAGCATGTGTTTTTGTGTCATAAATATTTAGACTGAAGTCTAAATTTTGTTGCGTCCGCTCTCTAGAGGGTTATTCACAATAATGAAGTTAACATTCGGGTTAGCTTAGTTTAGGGAGGGGGAGTCGTAACCGGCGCAGTGGCTTGTTGAGGCATATTGGAGGGAGACGTAACGTTGCTACATGACGATTCTCGGTCAGAGTCATTCTTCAAATTTATTTATTCTCCGTTTTTTTCCGGGTTTTTAAAGTAAACGCCAACCGTTTGTCAAAGCAGCGATGGCGGTTACATGAACACACACAAATGCCACACTGAGTTGACTGCAGTGAGAGGACGGACCGTTAGGTTGAAGGTCTGAGCATGAAGAGAGAGAGTGAGAGACGAGGGTGGAGCGAGCTGCAGGTTGAATGAGAAGAGAGAGCGGCGGTAACATCAATAATGCAGTTAATTAGAAGAACAAACTAGTGTTTTCTTATTAATCCACAGCTGTTACAGTCAAAATCAGTAATGCAATCCTGTGTGAAGCTGCCTCACTGCTGCACTTAGTGTGAATTCAGCTTAAGTTTACATCTGTCTGCTGTGTCCATTAAGTAGACACACTCAGACCCGCTGAATCTGTGTATTATTCGTTCAGTTGTTATTCAGCTGAGAATCAAAAAAACTATACATTAAAAAGTAGGTCGTTTTTCGTTTCATTGTTTTTACAATGAAAACAAATAAATCAACATTCATTTGTTTTTCAATATCCCATTTGTTAATGGGCATTGGAAAGATAATTGCTGGATATGCACCACAGCTGATCGATCAGCGCAGCGTTGGTTCCTGTTTTTGTTACTGTTATAAATTAAGACAAAAATAGTTATCTGCAGTTATTTTGTATACAAGTATAAATTGCTGTTATGCTGTGATGAAAACACAGACAATAGAACTTCCGGGTCACGTAGCGCGGACAAATTAAATATTAAAATCAAAATCTGTCCGTGGGCAGTATTTAAACTTTACTTTATTTGATCTGAATTAAAAAGACGGGATATTGAAAAGCAAAAGAATTTTGATTTATTTGCTTTCATTTTAAAAATGATAAAACAAAAAATGACCATTTTTTAAAATATTTATTGTTTTTTGGATTCTTAATTGAATAACAATTGAATGAATGATACATGGATTCTGTTTTTTGTGTTCTTATTCGGTTTTTCATTTCAAGCAGACAATGTACAGACTAACGTCGTTTTTTACTATTCAGTTTATACAGAAAAACAAAAAATCTTTCATTTTTTTAGGCAAAATTGATTATCTGAAGGAATGGGATAACGTAATTTTAAAAATATATTTTTTATTTATTTTAATAGGTATGTGGTATTCTGACCCAGTGACCTCCACCCACCTGCTTTGAGCAAAATTTCACAGGCTCTATAGTAAATGGTGAGTATTATTGAAATGATTTTGATGATTTACTTGATGTGTTTTACTTGGTCTGACAATGCTGCTTTTAATTTCTTAAAAAAAACATTTTTTAAACAATGTGCTATAACTGCAATACAATTTACTGGAGCCACATTCCTAGGTAAAACTAATGCTGTCTAATACAACAATCCTGTAATGATTCCTACCATAATGAAGGTCATATTATTCATTCAGTGTATGTGATGTATATTTTTTCCTAAATGGGTATTTGGTGTTCTTCTAGTTCAGACTAGTGAACACTTTGCATGGAGCACCTTTCCAAAGGCTCTGTAGTAAATGGTGAGTATAATTCAAATTATTCTGTTTGATTTGTTTACACAGTCTTTCAAAATACATGTATATGACAATGTTGCTATCAGTTTCTGAAATAATCACTTAAAGTTTTGTATATGGTGTGCTAAAATGTTAAGAATATACACATTGTCCAATTTACTGACTCCACATTTTTAGCTAAACAATATGCAATACAATATAGTCTAATACAACAGGCCTGCAATAATTACTACCATCATAAAGGCTTTTGTGCCATGTTTGTAACAACAGTTTCAAAGAGTGTCTGATAATAAGAGTAACCAGGCTGTTCTAAATGGGGTGTGCTTAATGAAATATTTACCTCTTACAAAACAAGTCAATTGCGCCACAAACTACAGCCTCCAAAATGACCTGTTGAATTAACATATCCTTGAATCTGTTTCAGCAAACACTGTATATTATAACTTTCATGATAGGAGGATTTTTGCAATACTGTTGTTTGACTGCAGTAGTTTTTACTTGATAAGTGAGTATGCGTTTGAGAAACACAACAAATTAACCAAGCAGAAGTGTGCATCTGTTTAGTGAGGAAGATCTGTTGGGTGTGTTTTAGGTTGACTTGCCTTTAATCCCCCCATCTCTCCCTCCCTCCCCAGAGTGAATGTGGCAGTGTAAGGGGTGTTCAGTAGTCGTTTCAAGTAGGTTACAACTACTTAACCATTACAAACTCAAACATCCACATTTTGGACGTACCACCCACTACCCATGTACATATTCACAATGTCCATGCACATTTAAGACATGGAATGCTTTAATCGTATATTTAAGTAGAGTGCATTCCACACAGTTTAGTCAGTTTCAAAAAGAATTGACTACTTTCAGCTGTCACTTATGTGCATGCAAGAATTTAGCTAATGAAAGGGAGTACTTTGTTCATATCAACACACATTTGAGGAGAAATGAAAATGTTTGTTGCATGTTTGTTGGCTGTAGTTTTCAAACCAATGTTTATGGAACGTTTAAGTCTCATAAGAGTCGCAGACATACACCTCACGCCCTAACTGACTTTATACCAGGTATTGTGAAAACAACAAAATTAGCATCACCATCATTGCATGATTCATTTTCGGATTGCCAGGACGAGGAGTGTGTGGAAGAGGAAGTTTCTGATACATCACTAGATTTGAAAGTCCAACACGAGATACTCCCAGGTGCAATTCAGCAGCAGCTTGCTGCAGCCTTGTTAAAGTTGGAATATTTAGTGCATGTTCCAGGTACAGCTATTGATGAATTCTTACAAGAACTTAGTTACTTGATAAACTCTGCATCAGTTCCATTCTCTAGAAGTTTAGTAAGTGATATTCTTGAGCGTCACAATCTCCAGCTTGATGACTATGTAGTTACAGAAATCACCACAGCAGTTTGAGCAGCTAACCCAGTTCAAAGAGCAATTGAAAAAGGTGGCCCTCTTAGTACTTCATATCAGCGTAAACAGTATTACAAGGAAAAATTCAGGGTTGTGGAACCAGTTACCTACATTCTTGATCATAAAAAGAAACACATTTTTCAGTATGTCCCATTGCTTAAATCCTTGCAGCAAATATTGAATTGCAGTTGCCTTCTTGATAAGATTGTCGCAAATCATAGAGGACACCAAGATATTAAACTTGACCCTTCTTATGAATTAAGGTCCCCTGAAGATGGTTTGCATTTTAAAGAAAACAGCTTTTTGAATGCTGAGGAATTACGAATATCACTGCGTCTGTACGTGGATGATTTTGAGATCTGCAATCCCTTAGGTACCTCCCGTAAGAAACATAAGCTTTGTGGTGTGTACTGGGTAACCTTCCACCTGGCTGTCACTCATCTTTATCATCTATTTATCTTGCAGTACTTTGCAAAAGTGTTGATGTGAAAATATATGGTTTTGACAGAGTGTTGGAACCTCTTCTGCAAGATCTTAAAACTCTAGAGGACCATGGGGTGTATGTCCCTTTATTAGATGCGTCTCTTAAAGGTACTCTTCAGAGTGTTGTGGCTGATAACTTGGGAGCACACAGTATTGCAGGCTTCACTGAAAGTTTTTCAGGTGATTTCTTCTGCCGGTTTTGCACAGCCAAACGTTGTGACGTTGGATCTGACTGTGTTGCTTCTGGTGTTTTCAGTCTGAGAACTAAAGAGATACATGCAGGTCATGTAAAAGCAGCACTCAAGAATAACGCTCATTGTGTTGGTGTTAAACGGGACTGTGTTTTAACCAGTACTCTGTTTCATTTTCATGTTGTCTCTGGTTTTCCTCCCGACGTTGCTCATGATGTATTGGAAGGTATTGTGCCAGTCGAGCTGGCTTACTGTTTGGTGTTATTGGTATCAAATAAGTTATTTACATTAGAGGACTTGAACAGAGCTATTTTGGCTTTCCCCTTTAAATGGTCAGACAAAACAAATAAGCCACATGTTGTACCACAAAATCTTTTTGGTTGGAAAACTATTGGAGGCAATGCCCATGAAAATTGGAGTTTACTGAGGTTTCTCCCATTTTTGATTGGACCTCTAGTTCCAGAGGATGAGCCTGCATGGCTTGTCTTAATGGATTTAAAAGATATTGTTGAGTTGGTTGTTGCTCCTGTGCATACAGATGAATCCATTGCATATCTTGAAAGCAAAATAGTTGAGCACAAACAGAGGTACCAAGAGCTGTTTCCTGGGAAAAGACTTCTACCTAAGCATCACTATCTTGAGCACTATCCTCAGATGATAAAATGTTTTGGCCCACTTGTCGCACTCTGGACAATGCGATTTGAAGCCAAACATAGCTTTTTTAAGCAGATCGTGAGGCACACAAGTTGCTTTAAGAATGTACCCCTGACTTTGGCTTTAAAACATCAGCTGATGATTGCATTTCACATAAACTCACCAACATAATGGTCAATCTAGCCTCCATCTACCAAATGTGTCCACAGTTCCACTTGATGTACTGAAAGGGGAGGTGGCTCAGGCTATTAGGTCAAAATATCCCAACCTAACTGAGGTGCATCTTGCCAAGAGTGCATCAAGTAGTGGTGTAGCCTACAGCAAAGGTATGATAGTTACCCATGGATCAGCAAGTGGATTAACAGAGTTTGCCGAAATCATTCAGATGTGTGTTTTAAATGAGGAGTTGTTCCTCATTGTTGAAGCACTGTGTGGGTGGTACAGTGAACACTACAGAGCCTTTGAACTAAGCCTGTCACCTTCAAGAGAAACAAAGCTTGTGGCACTCAGTCAATTCAATGACACCTGTCCACTGGCGGATTATTTGGTTGGATCAAGGCGTATGGTGACCTTAAAAAGGCATATCTGCGTAAAAGGTTGGTTAACCGTCAGATTGGTAATTAACAGTTGAAGGCATACTATTCAGATTTGTCAGTTGCTATTTGTTGCATTAATTGATTCTGGAGAAAGATAGGACGTTCCTGACACAGCACAGTAAGATGATAAATCCAGGCACGGTCTCTGTGGATAGTTTTTCTTTATTTTTAATGTAGTATACATTTTAAAGGCAGAATGACTTGGATTTTCCTTAAAAAATGGCAGGAAGTAAATAAATCAACTAGGGTGGTCCAGTTAGGGGTTTTGGGGCAGGTATGGATCACAGGGTCAGTTTTAAGTAAATTATTGTGTAGCACTATTTAACTGGGAGCAGCTTTGCATATTAAGTATACAAATGAAATCATCACAGAGGCACTTGTATAATGCAAGGTTGAGTTTGCTGATAAAAATTTCACAACTTTTGTTTTAATAGAATTTTTTTAAAATCTATGTAGAAGTATATGGGATATTTGTTGGGATTTTCTAATTATTTTCTAATTATTAAGATTGCTGCAGTCAAAGTATGGAAAGACATGATGTCTTACCATATTGTATTTAAGACACAGAAGTTCTCATCGTACCTAGGCGTACCTAAATCCTTAAAATTTATCTTGCTGGCTTTTAATTTAATTTGGCTGAGTAATTTAAAAATTAGAAACCTGCCATCAGATAGAATCAATGTTTGCCTTAATATAATGAAATGTGTCTTAACATAACGATATGCAGTAATTGTTTTAAAATTCTGTCTTTTTTATCCTCTTCTCAGATTAAGACACAGAAGGATGGATCCCTCTACCATTCTCAAAGTCATCCTGGGTGACAACAGCAGCCAAAGGTTGACTTTCCAAAATGGACTTCCTGGATCAGTCAATGAACTTGTTGGTGAGGTACAAAGACAATGTGGCCTCGACTCTGACTTCAGACTTCAGTTTATGGATGCACTATTTGGGAATGAATTTATGAACCTCACTTCAATGGATGAAATACAGAACAGAAGCACCATCAGAGTGATTCCCTTGACAGGAGCCTCAACTCCCCAGTCTTCCACCTCTGCTGCTAGTTTGTGCAGTCATGTTACAGAAGAATCTACGTCCGTGTCTGATGGGTGTGTTGACACAGACATACTCTCTTCAACAGAATCATCGGAGTCACCCAGCTCCAGGTCATTTTGGCCAAGCATCTTCCATGTTCCTCAGTTTAGCTATGATGCGGATCTGAAACTGAAGCAGGGCAATGTGGCATACAGGGAAAACGGTACCTTAATTATTCCAGATCCTAAACTGAAGTCAAACATTCTTGAGGGCTTGGTGCAAGAAATAGTCCGGTACAAAGTTTATGTAACCGATAAACAGTTTAACATGATAGGAGAGGCCCTCATCTCTAAGCATCCCTGCCTGACTGAGAAGGGCTCCCTGACTGGATATGCAGGATGGAAAGCCAGCTTAAAAAACAAACTGGCAATTTATCGCACTCACTTGAGAAAGCTGGGATGTCGAGAGGTGATGATAAACTCTTTGAAGCACAAACCAGAGGGCAAAACAAGTCCTGCTTTTGGCATCAAAAGACCAAGACGGTCTGAAGTGAACTATTGTCCCCCCTACCCTACTGGAGAATCTGATGCAAGCCTTGAACGTGTCAGAGTGGAACTTCTTTCAGATGTTAAAAAGAGGAACAACAGGGAAGTAGTGAAGATGAAAATGGAAAAGACATTTGCCTATAGGAGATATGAAGTGGTTCGTGACACACCCATGATAAAAGATTTTCAGGCAAGATGGCCACCGCTGTTCGAAACAAGTGAGGTGAGTGATTATAAAATTTGCTTAGAATGTGATCTTGGCTTTATGTTTTCAAACAATTGTGCATAGACTGACTAAAAATCAACTTATGAATTCTAAGATTATTCATAATGTATAAATATTTGAATTTAACTTTCTTACAAGTCGGTGGTTAATCAGTATAAAACCTTTCAATGAACAACTTTCTAATTGTTTCAATGTCTTTGTCTGTGATAACTCTTGTTTTCAGATAAATGCTGAATTTAAGCGCATTACCACCGTACCACTGCAATCCAGATTTTTCTCACAGCTAGATGTGCTATCTGACAAACTTCTGAAGCTTTTTGAGAAGAGAGGAGGACAAATTGGCAAGCAACTACAGAGCATTTTGGCACACATGACTCAAGTAAGAATGCATTTTGGAAAAGGAAAATATTGCTTTGACAGTGTACATATTTGATTGAGGAAAAATGATTCTAACTAACTGATTTGTTCTGCTTATCCTTCTTGACTTAGAATGAAGATACAGATGTAAGACGGGAATGCGTTATCAAGGGACTGTGCGTGTATCTAAATGAGGACCCGGAAAATCTTGTGAGAGAGTACATGGTGAGTATGATTATTAGCAGCCAGTGTTTTCAGATTTAACTTAAACTTTTCCTTCTTACACATCAAGTTTTTGAAACAAAAATGAATCAGCATTTTGCACTTGCCTGCAGTTGAGAGAGAATACTTTTTACTCAATTAGTAGTTCCACAATGACTAATTTTCATATTTAAAATGTACTCTTAAAAAGAAGAGTTCAAGAAATACAGCAAATTCTAAAAGATTAAATCTGTGATTCCCAACTAATTTGGCTTGTGACATTTGTCACATTTCAGATGTATATAAGTTTTGGCAGCGAGGGAGGTGCCTTTGTGACCTCTAGGTTAATACAGGCCATAAACTATTTCATAATAAAAGTCACGTTAAGAAATTAAGGGATTCTTTCCACTGAAAAGCTAAGGTAGAGGGCTTTTAAATTGACACAGATGCATGTTGTGTTGAATTTGTTTTAACAGCATTATACAGTAATAAAAATAACACAAGATCATCACAAAACAGGTTTTCTCACTAAAATTGACCAAGTATTCTTATTAAATCAGCCACTACAGCATAATACTTCTAGTCTTATATTTAAACATTATTACATGAGAGGGTGTGCTTTACCGTCATTATTATCATGACAGTGATGCGGTCAGTGTTAGCATCACTGAAGTGACAATAATGACAGTAAATGTGATTATACAACCACTGCCAACAAAATAAAATGTATAATAAAAATGTATTCATACTGTGGACATTTCACTCTCAAAATATAAAAGTTTTTTGCTAGTATTCTCTGTTTCAGTGGAAATATGAGATCTGACGTAAACTAGTCCCTGTCAGCAGCCAACTTGGGCTCATGTTTTCTAGACATGGTGATTTCCCAAAACTGAATACCACACATAGCAACACAAAACTGCTTTGCAGCTCAATTGTGTTGTAACTAAAATAACTGAAAAAATAATTTTTTTCATGGACTGATAGTTATACTTCTTCTGGCATCTCAGTCATTTTTAAGCTAACAGGTGCCGTGACAACCACTCAGCTGATCTTTATCTGCAACACACTTGTCTTTACGGTTTTATTTAAATATAGGCAACGGTTTTCCAGTGTCAGCGCTAGAACAAAAATCTGCCTTTTAATAAACTCACCAGCAGATGTTTCTTTTCAGCTGGGGGTGTGTCGCTCCTGTTTAATGTTAGATAGCGGCAATAAGATAGGCGGAGTAATATTTTCAGTGATGAGGGTTTTTCATTTGAGCATGGCTAGCCGTGCTGTCTTGCTCCTTTAACATTCTAAGAATGTTGAGAACCAATCAGATTGCTCGGTTGGATCTACGTGTTGTATATTTGTGTTTTACTTGATTTAATTTGTTGCCTTTTATTAACTGTACACTTTGCAGGCTGGAGATGAAGCCTTCCAAGGATCCGTTGAGAACGCCACGGTAGGAATATACGTTGTCAAACCAGGAGATGCCACCAGTAAACCAGAGGACATGGGGATTGTCCTTGAAGGCCAGATTGTACTGCGTGATCTGGACAACGTTGCATTTGGTGCTGCAATGTTGTTTGGCTTAATGTATGCCTTGAACCTCAACTACCCCACTGAACTGAAGTGTACTTTTGAAGTGCTCCAGAAAGTTGTGATGGAGCTCGACAGTGACACTCTCTCTAAGAAAGCCCAAGTTCTAAAAAACAGACTCCATCAGTGAGCTGTTGCCATACACTGGAAAAAAAAAAATCTGTTCAATTTACATGAAAAAAATATGTACATCGGTTGCACATACTAAAGGTATGTTTTCCCAAAAAAATGTATTTGTGTTAAGTATACGCAATTCTTATTTGTTCAAAGAACAGAACTTTCTTATAAAAATTTAAAGATTTTCTTTTATGTCATGCACTGAAAAAAAAAATCTGTTCAATTTACATGAAGAAAATATGTACATCGGTTGCACATACTTAAGTTATGTTGACCAAAAAAAATGTATTTGTGTTAAGTATACGCAATTCTTATTTGTTCAAAGAACACTACTTTCTTATACAAATTTTAAGTTTTTCTTTTGTCATGCACTGGAAAAAAAAAATCTGTTCAATTTACATGAAAAAAGTATGTACATCTGTTGCACATAATAAAGTTATGTTTACCAAAAATATACGCAATTCTTATTTGTTCAAAGAACACAACTTTCTTATACAAATTTAAAGTTTTTCTTTTATGTCATGCACTGAAAAAAAAATCTGTTCAATTTACATGAAAAAATATGTACATCGGTTGCACATACTAAAGTTATGTTTACCAAAAAAATGTATTTGTGTTAAGTATACGCAATTCTTATTTGTTCAAAGAACAGAACTTTCTTATAAAAATTTAAAGATTTTCTTTTATGTCATGCACTGAAAAAAAAATCTGTTCAATTTACATGAAGAAAATATGTACATTGGTTGCACATACTAAAGTTATGTTGACCAAAAAAAATGTATTTGTGTTAAGTATACGCAATTCTTATTTGTTCAAAGAACACAACTTCCTTATAAAAATTTAAGTTTTTTTTCAGTGCATGACATAAAAGAAAAACTTTAAATTTTTATAAGAAAGTTGTGTTCTTTGAACAAATAAGAATTGCGTATACTTAACACAAATACATTTTTTTTGGTAAACATAACTTTAGTATGTGCAACCGATGTACATATTTTTTTTCATGTAAATTGAACAGATTTTTTTTTTTTCAGTGTTCTCCCCTTGCCAACACCAGCCACCTGTACCCACAAGTAAGCAACATTCAGACTTATTATTCCTGTCCAGGTGTGGTGCCCGTTACCCTTGTCCTCTGCTCTCTCTCCATAGGGTTGTCCGGCTGTACGGCGCGCTGCTCTGTTTCCTGCACATCACCGCATACATCCATTCAGACACACCTGCTGGTTGAATAAAAGCTGTTAAATCTATCCTGAGCCTGAGTGCGTGTTTCCTGGGCCAGACATGTCACTCCCTGCATCCTTCAGGATCAATTTTTAAGGTTCTTTAACTTGTTTATAAATGTCTGCATGCTCTTGTACCTTCTAATTTCCTACTGTCTGGGTGTGTGGTACGCCGGCTCCACGGCCGAGAACATGAAGGCTGTGCAGAGGGTCATCAACACTGCCCAAAAAATTATTGGCAGCCCTCTGCCCTCCCTGGAAGACAATTCCAGATCATCCTGTCTCAGAAGGATCAAGCCATCACAGGAGACCCCTCACATCCCGCCCACCACCTGTTTGACCTGCTTTCCCCTGGACAACAGTTCATATCAATCAGGTCCCACACCTCTAGACTGACAGTTTCTTTCCCTGGGCCATCCAGACTGCAAACAGTCAGAGGCCCCACCCCCTCCCTCTGAAAACTCACATGCTCAAAAGTGGGGACCTTTTAATTATCACAATAGCTCACCTGTCTTGCACTCCGCACTTTCATGTACATTGACCCATCCATGAAACCACTGCTATGTATAGCCCATAATCCTGGTCTTATTTTCCATAATCGTTGGGCCATTTTACTCAATTGTGTGTTCTGCACGCTGCACTCTTATGTACATAATTCCACCCACGTAGCCACTACCATACCTGTGAATATTTCCATAATCCCTGGCTATTTTTCAGTCGTGTGTTTAATCTTGTGTTTTTTAACCGTGTTTTATCTAATCCTTCTCTCTTACTTTATTGTGCAGCAGCCTGGTGGAGCACCCACAATTTTGTTGTACTGTACTACTGTACAATGACAAAGTCTATATTGTATTCTATTATTTATCAAAATTGCTTTTAACATATGAGCCCCCATGGTTCCTGAGGTCCTACGGCACTGGTCTTTTGGATAAGATGGCGGCAGCGCGCACGGACGCAGCGGCCCCTCTTGGCATCAGCGAGTGTGAGAATTTTGAGTGTTTTGATCTTCCCAGACGTACATTCTGTAAAACTTACAACCGTGAGACCTTATTGAACATTGAAGTACTGCACACTGCAAGAATCGCGGCGATCGGTTGTGACTTGGACATTCTACACCAGCATGGAATTCTGGCAGAGTCCCTGCTGGAAGCTACCCGAGAGAGGAGGAGGCGTAAGCGGAGCGAACGCAAGCAAAAGCGTGGAAAAAGGGACGGGATCCATGCTAGGCTAAAGGCTAACCCCTCCAGACCAGCGGTACCGTCGCTCATTCTCTCTAACGTACGCTCCCTCGAAAACAAGCTGGACGAGCTGCGTCTGCTGAGAGAAACCCGGAGAGAGTGGAGAGACTGTTGTGTGCTTGCGTTCACCGAGACATGGCTCCATGGAAACATTCCTGATGAGGCCATTCAACTGGAAGATATGGCGATGTTCCGTGCCGACAGGGAAACGGCGAGCTCCGGTAAGAGCCGGGGGGGTGGGCTATGCATCTATGTTAACAAGAACTGGTGCGTCAATGCCACGTTAGTGTCTGAACACTGCTCTCCATTGGCGGAGTTCCTTATTGTAAATTGTCGGCCATATTATTTGCCGAGGGAATTCAGCAATGTGTTTGTAGCTGGTGTTTACATAGTGCTGAGCGCTAATGCTAAAGCTATTGCTAAGAAGGCACTCGGGGAACTGCACAATGCAATTAGTGAAATCCAAACTTCACACCCAGACAGTTTTGTGGTAGTTGTGGGGGATTTTAACCACACCAGCCTAAAGACTGTGTTCCCCAAGTTTAAACAATGTGTGGACTTTAAGACCAGAGGAGAGAATATGTTGGACTAAGTGTACACAAACACAGATGCATATAAGGCGATACCCCGCCCCCATCTCGGCCTTTCTGATCAGATATCCGTGATGCTGCTGCCTGCCTACAAACCTTTATTGAAGCGCAGCAGGCCAGCAGTGATACAAATTAGAATTTGGCCAGAGAGTGCAACCTCTGCACTGAAAGACTGTTTTCTGCACACAGACTGGGAGGTCTTCAAAATAGCATCCTCCCAGGAAGACAAGACAGATGTGGAGGAGTATGCTGATACGGTCACCAGCTACATCGCGAAGTGCACAGAGGATGTCACTACAGTGAAGACCATCACTATGCGGGGTAACCATAAGCCCTGGATGACTGCAGAGGTGTGCTCGCTTCTTACAGCCAGAGTTGCAGCCTTCAGAGCGAAGGACAGGATCGCCCTCCGCTCAGCCAGATCTGCGCTCTCAAAGGGAATTAAGGCAGCAAAGCGCGCCTATGCGGAGAAAATCCAGGGACACCTCTGTGACACTAGGAACACCAAGCAGATGTGGCAGGGAGTTCGGACACTGACGGGC
This sequence comes from Pholidichthys leucotaenia, assembly GCA_020510985.1. NCBI lineage: Eukaryota > Metazoa > Chordata > Actinopteri > Cichliformes > Pholidichthyidae > Pholidichthys > Pholidichthys leucotaenia. The sequence continues at coordinate 192,771,055 of CM035847.1, forward strand.
TATAAGTCTAGGCAGAGGGTCGATGATGACGACGCTTCGCTTCCGGACAGGCTTAACAACTTCTTTGCACGTTTTGAAGCATCAAACTTGACAATCAGAGGGAGGGCTGGCCCACCCCCACGATCAGTCGGACCAGCTTTTACCATCAACACAGCGGACACACGGAGGACCCTAACCAGAGTCAACCCACGCAAAGCTGCACGTCCGGACAACATTCCGGGACGTGTGCTCTGAGACTGCGCGAGCGAGTTGCCGGATGTCCTGACTGACATTTATAACATCTCCCTGAGTCAGGCCATCGTTCCCAGATGCTTCAAGACCTCTATCATTGTACCGGTGGCAGAGAAACCAGTTGTATCCTGTTTGAATGACTATCGTCCTGTTGCACTGACACCACTTGTGATGAAGTGTTTTGAATGGCTTGTCAAACCACACATTACAGCCTGCCTCCCTGCATCACATGACCCGCTCCAGTTTGCATATCGTTCAAACCACTCCACGGAGGATGCTACAGTCACCACCCTACACTCTGTCATCACCCACCTGGACCAGAAAGACACCTATGCCAGACTCCTGTACATTGATTTCAGTTCAGCATTCTACACCATTATTCCCCAGAGACTGATGGAGAAATTACTCCTTCTCGGTCTGAACAGCGCCACATGTCTCTGGATCCTGGATTTCCTGACTGAGAGACCTCAGTCTGTCCGGGTTGGAAACAACATCTCCAACTCTGTCACGCCGAGCACCGGATCCCCTCAAGGCTGTGTACTCAGTCCATTGTTTTTTACACTTCTAACACATGACTGTGTATCCAGACAGGAGCGGAACCAGATTATTAAGTTTGCAGACGACACCACGGTGGTGGGACTTATTCAGAGGGATGAGGAATCAATGTACAGGGAAGAAATGAGAGACCTGGAGGGCTGGTGCAGGGAGAACAATCTGGTGCTCAACGTGGACAAAATGAAGGAGATGATTATCGACTTCCGGCGGTCTCAGCCTGAGCACGTCCCCCTCAGCATCGGCGGCCGTTTAGTGGAGAGAGTGGAGAACATCAAGTTCCTCGGAGTGTAGATCTCGCAGGACCTGACCTGGAGCAAGAATTCCTTAGGGATCAGGAAGCGGGGTCAGCAGAGACTGCACTTCTTGAGGAAACTCAAACAGGCCTCTCTCCCCATCTGCATCCTCAGGACCGTCTACATAGGTGTGGTGGAGAGTGTTCTGACGTACTGCATTGCTACATGGTACTCCAGCTGCAGTATGTCAGACAAAAAAGCCCTGCAGAGGATAGTCAAGGGGCTGAGAGGGTAATTGGAGTCTCCCTCCCCTCTGTCCAAGAACTTTTTCAGAACCGTTGTAGGAGCAGGGCACTGAACATTGTCAAGGACCGTTCTCACCCTCTGCATAAACACTTTGAACTTCTTCCATCTGGTAAACGATTCCAGAGCATCAGAGGCAGAACCACCAGACTGATCAACAGCCTCCTTCCACAAGCTGTCAGGATGCTGAACAGTTGACCCGGAATCTCTCATACACACTACTGCACCTACGGACATTTTGTATATTATTTGTATATTATAGTTAGTTAGTTTTTTCCCAAGTATGTCTCAGGGATGTGTGAATGGATGGGGGGGTGGGGGTGGGGGTGGGGGGGTGAAGCTATGTGTGAGTGTGTCTTAAATCATGCTGCTTCGGTTTATATGGATGCCGAGAGAAACGCAATTTTATCTTGCCTGCACTACAGTTGTATGTACAGCAATATGAGAATAAAGTTTGATTTGATTTGATTTTAATTATCCCTACTGTCAGAATACACACCCACAGTGAGGCACCTTTTAGTTAATACTGCCCATGTCTGTGGAACAGCCTGCTGGAGAACATCAGGGCTGCCAAGAATGTTCATGTTTTTAAAACCAGGACTGAAATACTGTAAATTATTAATACTTATGAATAAACGTATTATCTGTTTGACTGTATTTAAATGTTGTTCTATTCTTCTACTTAAATTTTTAATTTAATTTTAATTAATTTAAATGTATGTCTGTTTGACTGTATTTAAGTGTTGTTCTATTCTTCTAGTCATCTTAACTGCCTAGTCTTTTTATCAGCAAATTATTTTATTTACCAGTGACTGTTTTATTTTATTTTTTTTTTTTATCCCCCTGTCCAAGCTCCAGTGCTTCCTCATAGGGAGCCCTCCCACAGGAAATTCTGTTTTCTGGCTGCGGGGCACTGGCCTGTGATTGCCCTGGTCTGTCCGGCTGAGGGGATTGTGCACTGCGGCACCACACCTGCAGTGTTGACCCCTTGGATTGGACTTGGGCAGTCTCAGAGATGGTGTTTCTGTAGCAGAGGACTTAGCACTTTCCCTGCTGGTGATGGCTCCCTAATGATGACGCTTCCCCATGTGGATCCTCAGTACCCAGCCATGAGTCAGAAGTTTTACACTGATTAAAGTTTCTTTGTGTGTGTATGTGTGTGGTGGTGGTGGTGGTGGTTAATTACCTCCGCCAAGGAGGTTATGTTTTTACCGGGGTTTGTTTGTTTGTTTGTCTGTCTGTTACCAACATAACTCAAAAAGTTATGAACGGATTTTAACGAAATTTTCAGGATGGGCAGGAGTCTGTGCCCGTCCTTGTGACTGATCACACCCTCATTATGTCAGCAGGGGTACGGATGTGCCGGAGCAGCATAACTACATACCACCGGATAAAAGGTTCTTCAGTCGCTGTTCCCTTGGGTTGGAGTGGCAAAGAACACTTTGTGGGTTGAAACTCTTAATTACAGACTAGAGTCTTTTGTGAATTTTTCCTGAGCTGCTTGGAGAGGTGAAAGGGAAGAAATGACATCTATGAGACTTATGGTGACACAAAATAGAATGGTACTTTTTCAGTTGACTGCCGCTCGTGGGGGCGTGTGCACTATTTTGGGTCAGTACTGTTGTACTTTTATTCCTGTGAATGGTGCAGATGGATATGTAATTGCTTCAGCCATACACAATCGCACTGCTCTACAAGCTGCTGGGGCCAAGGATAAAGTTAATGATGCACAGCCTTGGATAAATCGGTTGTTTTCCTCATGGAGGAGTCTCGTCATAAACCTGGTGGTGGTTCTTGTGGTGATAGTTTTGATTTTTTTCATGTGTTATTCCCTTCATCCATGACATGATGATGAGACTTGTTCATATGAACTTGGTGATGCATCATGAAGCCACAACTGGAGATGATGGAGAAACAACACTAACCTAAAGTGTCTTTTTAATGAGTACAGAGTAAAAGTATGACTGACATGCAAAAAACTGAGAGGAGATGCATGCTCATGATGTGAATTTGAAATGTACTATTTACAAAAAACATGTTTGAAGTTCTGAGATATTGCTTTTCGTTACTGTTTGGGGTTTTCATTTCACTTTATTTTTGGCACATTATATTTGTAATCATCACATTGTTAATCGTTATTTACTCATGAAATTTTACTGTTCTGATTGTTGTTTTGATTCTTGATTGCTTGATTACATTTTTATACATTAAGATACTAACATTCATAGATTTAGAAGCTAACACACATATATCCTTATCATACATATACACTACCGTTCAAAAGTTTGGGGTCACTTAGAAATTTCCTTATTTTTGAAAGAAAAGCACTTTTTTTCAATGAAGATAACTTTAAACTAATCAGAAATACACTCTATACATTGCTAATGTGGTAAATGACTATTCTAGCTGCAAATGTCTGGTTTTTGGTGCAATATCTACCTAGGTGTATAGAGGCCCATTTCCAACAACTATCACTCCAGTGTTCTAATGGTACAATGTGTTTGCTCATTGTGTCAGAAGGCTAATGGATGATTAGAAAACCCTTGTGCAATCATGTTAGGTCTAGGTTAGTAATGTTAGGTTAGGTCAATCATGCAAAGCGCGCCTATGTGGAGAAAATTCAGGGACACCTCTGTGATACTAGGAACACCAAGCAGATGTGGCAGGGAGTTCGGACACTGATGGGCTATAAGTCTAGGCAGGGGGTCGATGATGACAATGCTTAGCTTCCAGACGGGCTTAACGACTTCTTTGCACGTTTTGAAGCATCAAACTCGACAATCAGAGGGAGGGCTGGCCCACCCCCACCATCAGTCGGACCAGCTTTTACCATCAACACAGCGGACACACGGAGGACCCTAACCAGAGTCAACCCACGCAAAGCTGCAGGTCCGGACAACATTCCGGGACGTGTGCTCTGAGACTGCGCGAGCGAGTTGGCGGATGTCCTGACTGACATTTATAACATCTCCCTGAGTCAGGCCATTGTTCCCAGATGCTTCAAGACCTCTATCATTGTACCGGTGGCAAAGAAACCAGTTGTGTCCTGTTTGAATGACTATCGTCCTGTTGCACTGACACCAATTGTGATGAAGTGTTTTGAACGGCTTGTCAAACCACACATTACAGCCTGCCTCCCTGCATCACATGACCCACTCCAGTTTGCATATCGTTCAAACCACTCCACGGAGGATGCTATAGTCACCACCCTACACTCTGTCATCACCCACCTGGACCAGAAAGACACCTACGCCAGACTCCTGTACATTGATTTCAGTTCAGCATTCAACACCATTATTCCCCAGAGACTGATGGAAAAATTACTCCTTCTCGGTCTGAACAGCGCCACATGTCTCTGGATCCTGAATTTCCTGACTGAGAGACCTCAGTCTGTCCGGGTTGGAAACAACATCTCCAACTCTGTCACGCTGAGCACCGGATCCCCTCAAGGCTGTGTACTCAGTCCACTGTTGTTTACACTTCTAACACATGACTGTGTATCCAGACAGGAGGGGAACCAGATTATTAAGTTTGCAGACGACACCACGGTGGTGGGACTTATTCAGAGGGATGAGGAATCAATGTACAGGGAAGAAGTGAGAGACCTGGAGGGCTGGTGCAGGAAGAAAAATCTGGTGCTCAACGTGGACAAAAAGAAGGAGATGATTATCGACTTCCGGCGGTCACAGCCTGAGCACGTCCCCCTCAGCATCGGCGGCCGTTTAGTGGAGAGAGTGGAGAACATCAAGTTCCTCGGAGTGCAGATCTCGCAGGACCTGACCTGGAGCAAGAATTCCTTGGAGATCAGGAAGTGGGCTCAGCAGAGACTGCACTTCTTGAGGAAACTCAAACAGGCCTCTCTCCCCATCTGCATCCTCAGGACCTTCTACAGAGGTGTGGTGGAGAGTGTTCTGACGTACTGCATTGCTACATGGTACTCCAGCTGCAGTATGTCAGACAAAAAAGCCCTGCAGAGGATAGTTAAGGGGGCTGAGAGGGTAATTGGAGTCTCCCTCCCCTCTGTCCAAGAACTTTTTCAGAACCATTGTAGGAGCAGGGCACTGAACATTGTCAAGGACCGTTCTCACCCTCTGCATAAACACTTTAAACTTCTTCCATCTGGTAAACGATTCCAGAGCATCAGAGGCAGAACCACCAGACTGATCAACAGCTTCCTTCCACAAGCTGTCAGGGTGCTGAACAGTTGACCCGGAATCTCTCATACACACTACTGCACCTACGGACATTTTGTATATTATTTGTATATTATAGTTAGTTAGTTGTTATTTTTTCCCCAAGTATGTCTCAGGGATGTGTGAATGGATGGGGGGGGGGGGGTGAAGCTATGTGGGAGTGTGTCTTAAATCATGCTGCTGTAGCACCTTGGGAGAGCCAGATTTCTAGCATCTCAGACAAGAGACAGTGGATAAGCATGGAAGATCAAAGAGCAGGAAGCTCCTGGTGAGATAGCAGAAAGGAGTAAAGGATGTAGGGGGTTGAATGCAGTGTGATGCAAATGTCCTGTTGTGTGTGATGAAAGCCATGAAACTTAAGAGGAGAGTCTCTGATAAAAAGTCATTCTGTTCTGTGCTCGTGAGATGTGAGTGTGCAATAAATCATTTGAAATGAATCTGCCTGTGATTTCACACACTCCACACTGGTGACCCAAGACGTATTATGGAACACGAAGCAAGATCCCCGGAGCCGGCCTGGTCAGGAAGCTACAGCGAGGTGGCAGCCATCCCACAGACAGCTCGGACTGGAACCTCCAGCCACGCGTGTGCGGTTTCAGTCAAGCTACCGGATTTCTGGTAGCACAACCCGCGCTCTTGGTTCCACCTCACCGAGGCCCAGTTCACCCTCCGGGGAGTAACGGCAGATGACACCAGATTCTACCATGTGGTCGCAGCGCTCGACGCCCGCACAGCTCAACAGGTAGCGAACCTGCTCGATCAGCCACCAGCCAGCAACAGATACGAGGCGCTCAAGGCTGCGCTCATCCAGCACTACACACTCTCGGACTGTGAGAGAGCGGAGAGGCTCCTGACGCGGACCGAGCTAGGAAATGGTTCGGCCGTAGACCTGATGGAGAAGATGCTGGTGTTAATGGGCACGGACGACGAGCACTTTCTGTTTGCCCACCTCTCACTCCGGAACCTTCCGACAGTAGCAAGAGCAGTTCTGGCCAATTCGCCACAGCTGGCCGCACGAGACTACCGTGCGCTAGCCCAGGAGGCAGACCGGATCATCATCACCACCAGGGCGATCACAGTCAACGCGGCAGCGGCGGAGCCCATCGAGACGACCAGAGGAGGCGAGGAGCCACCGACGGTAGCAGCAGCAGGGACCAAGGAGCGCCAGACAGACACGCTCTGTTCCTACCACCGCCGCTTCGGAGAGAACGCACGCAGATGTGCGCCACTGTGCCAATTCCAGCAATCGGGAAAACGCCAAGGCCGGCGGTCGGTAGCAGCAGCGACCCTCGGTGAAGAGAACAAGCTGCTCTACCTAACGGACGCACGCTCGGGGAGGCGTTTCCTCGTGGACACCGGATCCCAGAAGAGCTTCATCCGGCCGACCTACACTGACTGGCTGGCAGGATCTAGTGGCCCCGGGATGTTTGCAGCAAACGGCTTGGATATTAAGACCTTTGGTGAGAGGACTCTGCTCTTATCCCTACACGGCCGTACATATGAGTGGACTTTTGTCATAGCAGCACTGAATTACCATATACTGGGGGCTGATTTTCTGTGTGCACATGGTTTATTGGTTGATGTTCCTAACAGGCGCCTGGTTAATGCACTGTCCTTTGATTCTCTCCCCTGCATAGCTTGAGTGACCCAACCAACAGCACAAGCCAACGTCACAACTACAAGCGGTAAGTTCCACACACTGCTCACTCAGTTCCCAGGACTCACGGTCCCACCGTTTTTCGCGGCCATCGCTAAACATGGGGTGGAGCACTTTATCACCACCACCGGGCCGCCTGTTTTTGCAAGACATCGGCGCTTGGATGCAGCTAAACTGGCCATAGCGCACGAGGAGTTCGCCAACCTGGAAAGGTTGGGCATCATCAGGTGCTCGAACAGCCCATGGGCTTCCTTGCTACACATGGTCCCTAAGGCTGATGGATCGTGGCGACCGTGCGGTGATTTCCGCAGGTTGAACAACGCCATGGCGCACGACCACTACCCGATTCCCCACATACAGGATTTTTCCATTCACCTTGCCGGAGCACGCATTTTTTCCAAAATAGACCTGGTCCGCGGTTACCACCAAGTCCCAGTGCGCGCTGAGGACGTACCCAAAACAGCGGTAATAACTCCGTTCGATCTATTCGAGTTCCTGCGCATGCCATTCGGGTTAAAAGGAGCAGCACAGACGTTCCAGTGCATGATGGATGCAGTGCTGCACGATCTCCCGTTCGTGTTCGTCTACCTGGACGATATCCTGGTAGCCACCGCGTCCGAAGATGAACATGAAACCCACCTCACGGAGGTTGGAGGAGCACGGGTTAATAATCAACCCGGCAAAATGCCAGTTCGGCGTAACAGCGATTGATTTTTGGGGGCACCGCGTCTCTCCAGAAGGAGCGATCCCGCTGCCCGACAAAGTGCGCGCCGTGGTGGATTTTCCCCGGCCTCAAACGGTCAAGGCGCTGCAAGAATTTTTGGGAATGGTGAACTTTTATAACCGTTTCCTTCCCTGCGCAGCGCAGCTCATGCAACCATTGTACGCCGTGCTCTAAAAACAGAAACCCGCGGATAGGGCCGAATGGACCCCGGAGCGAGAGCGGGCATTCGCCACACTGCTGGCACATCCAGACCCGACGGCCTGTATAGCGCTCACCACCGACGCTTCAGACGTGGCCATAGGGGCTGTCGTGGAGCAGCGCGTTGCCGGGGCTTGGCAGCCACTTGCCTTTTTCAGCAGAACTTTGCACGACAGTGAACGTAAATACAGCGCGTCCGACAGAGAGTTGCTGGCTCTCCACCTGGCCATTCGCCACTTCCAGTTCTGGCTGGAAGGGCGCAGCTTCACAGCGTTCGTGGACCACAAGCCGCTAACATTCGCGATGGCCAAGGTTTCAGAACCGTGGTCAGGCTGGCAGCAGAGACAGCTGGCCGCAATCTCAGAGTTTACTACCGATATTCAGCATGTGTCGGGTAAACTGAATGTAGTGGCGGACTGCCTCTCGCGCGCCGTGGTGGCCCCGGTCTGCGTGGGGATAGATTATGCAGCCAAGGCTGCGGAGCAGATTAGCGATGCAGACGTGCGCGCGCTCCAGTCTGGACCAACAGGGTTAAGGCTGGAGAGCAGGGTGCTGCAAGACGGCATGCCCCCCCCTAATCTGCGATGTCTCCACAGGTCGCCCGCGTCCCGTGGTCCCGGCCGCGTGGCGCCGCCGCGTGTTTGAGTCGGTTCACACTCTGGCGCACCCAGGAGTGTGCGCGTCTGTCAAAATGGTGGGAGAGAAGTTTGTGTGGCCGTGCCTACGCAAACAAGTGAAAGAGTGGGCTGCAACCTGCATGGCGTGCCAACGAGCCAAGGTACACAGACACACGAAGGCTCCCTTGGAGCCATTTCGTATTCCGGCTAAGAGGTTCGACCATGTTCATGTGGAACTCGTGGGCCCCCTCCCGCCATCACAGGGGTACATGCACCTCCTGACAATGGTGTACCGCACCACGCGCTGGCCAGAAGCGGTTCCGCTGGCGGCAACCACGTAGCACGTGCTTTTTTAACAGCATGGGTGGCGCGCTTTGGAGTCCCATCGGACATTACGTCCGACAGGGGCCCTCAATTTGTTTCCAAACTCTGGTCTGCGATGGCCCGCAGCCTGGGTGTTACAATTCACCGCACAACTGTGTACAACCCACAGGCCAATGGGTTATGCGAGCGTTTTCATAGATCACTGAAAGCAGCACTCAGGGCTGCATTGACGGATGCAAATTGGGTAGACAGGCTGCCGTGGGCTTTATTGGGGTTGCGCTCCGCGCCGAAAGAGGATCTAGAAGCTTCCCCGGCAGAGCTCGTTTTTACGCAGCCTCTACGGCTGCCCAGGGAATTTCTACCAGATAATCCCGCTCCGGGCAGCTCCCCGTCTCAGCTTTTGCAGCGTAGCACAAACACAGGCACGCTGCCGGGCCCTGCCCACCACAGTTTTCCGCATGCTTTTGTGCCTAAAACTTTGAAGAGCACGGAGTTCGTGCTTGTCAGACATGATGCCCACCGCCCTCCATTGCGCCCAAACTATGATGGACCGTTCAGAGTGTTGGAAACAGGGGATAAGCATTTTTTGCTAGACTTGGGGGGTAGGAGGGAAAAAATTGGCATAGACAGACTCAAACCCGCTTTTGTTGTGGCGGACGAGCAAGTGCTGTTGGCTAGGGCCCCTCGGCGTGGAAGACCCCCACGGAGAGCTCCCCAGGGAAACGATTCGCCAGAGCAGCCACACGGACAGACCGAAGTGGCCCCCCTCCCAGCAACCTCCCACCGGCACAACAGCGCGGCGGTAAAACCCAGTTACAGCAGATACGGGAGGAGACGGAAGCCCAAACAGCATGTGGACTGATGTTCTGTTGTTCTATCACAGCATGTGGACTGTTATCCTATTGTCCTATCTAAGATGCTGGGGGGGGGGGGCGGTATTTGTAGCACCTTGGGAGAGCCAGATTTCTAGCGTCTCAGACAAGAGACAGTGGATAAGCATGGGAGATCAAAGAGCAGGAAGCTCCTGGTGAGATAGCAGAAAGGAGTAAAGGATGTAGCGGGTTGAATGCAGTGTGATGCAAATGTCCTGTTGTGTGTGATGCAAGCCATGAAACTTAAGAGGAGAGTCTCTGATAAAAAGTCATTCTGTTCTGTGCTCGTGAGATGTGAGTGTGCAGTAAATCATTTGAAATGAATCTGCCTGTGATTTCACACACTCCACCCTGACCTGGAGCAAGAATTCCTTGGAGATCAGGAAGCAGGCTCAGCAGATACTGCAGTTCTTGAGGAAACTCAAACAGGCCTCTCTCCCCATCTGCATCCTCAGGACCTTCTACAGAGGTGTGGTGGAGAGTGTTCTGATGTACTGCATTGCTACATGGTACTCCAGCTGCAGTATGTCAGACAAAAAAGCCCTGCAGAGGATAGTTAAAGGGGCTGAGAGGGTAATTGGAGTCTCCCTTCCCTCTGTCCAAGAACTTTTTCAGAACCGTTGTAGGAGCAGGGCACTGAGACCGTTCTCACCCTCTGCATAAACACTTTGAACTTCTTCCATCTGGTAAACGATTCCGGAGCATCAGAGGCAGAACCACCAGACTGATCAACAGCCTCCTTCCACAAGCTGTCAGGATGCTGAACAGTTGACCCGGAATCTCTCATACACACTACTGCACCTACGGACATTTTGTATATTATTTGTATATTATAGTTAGTTAGTTGTTTTTTTATTTCCCAAGTATGTCTCAGGGATGTGTGAATGGATGGGGGTGGGGGTGGGGTGGGGGGTGAAGCTATGTGGGAGTGTGTCTTAAATCATGTTGCTTCTATTTATATGGATGCCGAGAGAAACGCAATTTCATCTTGCCTGCACTACAGTTGTATGTACAGCAATATGACAATAAAGTTTGATTTGATTTGATTTAATGCTGTAATTGCTGCAAATGGAGGATTCTTTGACGAAAGCAAAGTTTGAAGGAAAAAATTATTATTTCAAATACAAATCATTATTTCTAACCTTGTCAATGTCTTGACTATATTATCTATTCATTTTACAACTCATGGTGGTAAATAAAAGTGTGACTTTTCATGGAAAACACAAAATTGTCTGAGGTGACCCCAAACTTTTGAATGGTAGTGTACATATGCACACTGGGGCTGCACGGTGGTGCAGTGGTTTAGCACTGCGGCAGCACAGTTTACCCTCGGCCGGGGGATCGCGGGGATCATGAGATCGTGGGTTCGATCCCAGCCCCCGACCAACAGTGAGCTGTGTGGAGTTTGCATGTTCTCCCCGTGCTGCGTGGGTTTACTCCGGGATTTCTCCGGTTTCCTCCTGCATACCAAAAACATGTAGGTTTAGGGCGCTCGCGCACGCAGTGACCGGCAGCCGGTGGCTTGTCACCAGACTGCAAACCAAATCTACCTACGGGTACAAATAAGTAACAAAAAAAAAAAAATTATACTCATATCTTGTCATATAATCATATTATTGTTCTTCATTGTGATTTTGCTATACATCTGTACACTTATTACTTCATTAAATTGCTACTAATTTACTAATACACAGAATAACAAATAGATACTTACGTACACATATCACACACATATTATTTTGCAATTAATCATCATTATTGACTTTATTTTTCTCTCTTATGATTGTGTTGGATGATTGAACAAAAAGCTTTATCGTCTCATGCTCCCCAGGAAATGAAACATTTCAGCAGTGCTCGGGAGTGGCAGCTGGGTCGATGGCTGACTTTCCTCATTAAAAAGCGAGTTAGGATCTTTGCAATAAAATGCTTTTTGCATAAAATGCACCAGAATTAGCAAGCTGCCCAGTGAGGTTTTACAGGCCATAATGTTTCATCTCTGATGCTTTTTTAAAGCATCGGGGGGGGGGGGATTATAGGATAATTTCATGTTCTTCTATATTATTCTATATTATTTCATCTCTATTTGTCTATGTGAATTCCATGTCCCTGAGTGCAGAGTGAATGTGTGGATGCCTGTGAGGTTAGGTCAGCAAAGATGTAAATAATGACCCAGGATAAGCTCTTATTATACTGCTCTTGTTATTTTGACCTGCCCTGTTTAGGATACCAGGAATGTGCTATAGATTGGACACTTAGACTGTCTCCAGGAGTTATCTCCAGATATCTCTCCAGATAGTTCAAGGACTTCTCCCCCTTGTTTACCTACAGCTATAAAAACACCAGACTTAGAATTCATGGTAGGGAAGAGGTGCATGTGTGACTCTGTGGGACAGTTGAGATGTACCTGTTTTCTCCTCTGGCCGGAGTTTAAATAAATGGCTCATAACTTGAAAACTGCCTATTGATTTTTTGACTCAGTCTCACTCAATTCAATTTTATTCTAACAGTTTCCCCAAATCATTTACATTCAAAGACAGTAGTTTGACTTCTCTAGTTGTCATTATTTTTAGTAATGTCATGATCAGGCCAGCGTGCACCCCCTGTTATGTTGTTAGTTAGTTAGTTAGTTAATTCCCTTCACACCGTGTTGGTGTATGGGGCGGCGCCTATCTCCGTTTCTCTGACCCTAGGCCACACAGCTACTGTAAGTAGTGAAAGCTACAGCGGGGGGTCAGTCCTCTGGTAGCTCTGTGCGTAACTTTACTTTCCCCGTTCCATTATGCGGAGCACCACGCTAGAAGGCAGAAAATACCATTTTTATATGGTCTTTGGTATGACCCGGCTGGGATTTGAACCCCTGCATCCCGGGTGTGGGGCGGATGCTCTACCAACTGAGCCAACACTCCGGTCGTTATGTTGTTAGTGGGACATATTATTGTGTGACACAGTTGGTGGCTTCACCTTTCCAGTTACGCTGCCACCCGGGGTATAAGAGGGCCACGAGGAAGAGGAGCGGTCTCTTTTGACCTCCTCTCAGCCTGACAGCAGCGATTGTATTGTGAGAGTGAGCCAACAATAAAGTCGTGTTCAGTTCAACATTCGATCTTGTTCTTGGTTCCCGTTTTCCGACATGACACTTGGTGACAAGGGTAAAAGTATTGACGTGGGGGGTTACTACAATTTGTCCATTTTTGGAGTTTCCTGGTGAGCCGCCAGTCCGTTGGGCAAGGTGGTTTGCCGTATTTCAAAATTACTTGGTGGCGTTGAACCTTGGTAGACTGGAGAAGATATGGGCATGGGCACTGTTGGTTCACAACTTGGGAATGGAAGGACAGTGTATCCTTAGTACCTTGAGCGACAGTGATAGCTTTGATGAAGTGGTTGAGCTAATGGTGTGACATTTTCGCGCCCCGGAAAACATCATCATCAAGAGGATTCAGTTTCCACAGCACCGCCAGCACACTGGCAAGCCAGTGCAGTGGTTTGTCACAGACCTACGTCAGCTAGCCAAGAACTGTCAGTTCGGAGCATTGGAGGAAGAGATGGTCCGCGACCAGTTGGCGGAACATACCCTTTGCCCGGCAACTAGGTCGACGCTCCTAACACACTTGGGCGAGCTGACATTAGCTATGTCCATCGAGTTAGCTCAACAGTGTGAGGCAGCAGACAAACTATCACGAGAGCTTGGCGAGAGAGCAGAACTCCGCCATTTTGAACCACAGTCGACGGTGCAACCAGTGGACCCAGCCAGTGACAATGGCATGGAGGATGATGAAGACCATGCTAATGCTGTGAGAATGAGGTCCGCCCCGAGATCATCCAGGTGTTTGGGTATTGGGTCCACCAAGCACCGTTATAAGGCTAGAGAATGTCCGGCAAGAGGAAGATGCTGCGGCAAGTGTGGACTCCTGCATCATTTTGCCAGGGAATGTTATAAGTTCGAGTGAGGGGACCAAAGATACAATGAGGATGCCCCCACTCCAACTCCCACGGTCATTCACACCATATCCCCAAGTACCGGCGGTCATTCCTATTGTATGATGGAACTGGACGGGGTAATGGTGCTGCTACTGACTGACACGGGTGCGGTGAGATCCGTGTTGAATTGGTCTACCATGAGGAGTTTCTTCCCATATTATCGAGTGAGAGGTCATTCAGCACCCCGTGTGGGTATGGTGGAGGAAGATTGGCCACAGTGGGATCGGTGGTACTGACGACTTGGTACAAGTTGTCAGAGGTGTCCAGATTGAAGTTCATCATGACTGCCCGCGGTGAGAATATTATGGGGTGTGACCTCTTTTATGGACTTGGCTTCACCATCACCAGTAGCATTGGAGAAGAGTGGTTGGGCTGTGGTTTGTGGGACCGACTGGTTCCGCGAGTGGTAGATGAAGCTGTGTGGGACGAACCTTTGCCTAGTATTCTGAAGGATGAGCAGGACAACCCCACCCTGGGCCATCACGGGAGGGTCCCGGTACCAGTACCCAAGTAGCCGTAGCTGAGGGAACTGGGCGGCGCAGTGGGACACCTGTGAAGGTGGGTGAGCCGAGCGGATGACCCATTCTGTTCCTGGAGTTCGGCTGGAAGGTACCAGGGAGCAGGGGGTCACAAGGGCTTTGCTGGCAGCAAAAATGAAAGAGAGTGGGGCAGGACCGGCTGGCACGGTGAAACGATGTGCCAGAGACACTGGAAGCCAAGTAGGGCTCCTCTGGGGGTTACGGATCTGGTCCGCCCCAGAGAGGAGGCCCGGTCAAGAGGTGTTCGGGGCACATGCCAATGAGAAGATGACCAGAGGTGGATGCAGGTGATGAAGTTGGAGAGGATGGCTACCTCCAGCTATCTGATGGAGACATCCCAACGAGCTGCGGCATGCCTGTGAGGAGAAGTAGGTGTTTGAGCTTCGATGTGGGTCATCCCTGAGAGCGAAGAAAAGACAGTGCACCGGGGGGGGGGGGGGGGGGGGAACATCTGAAGGTTTTCCGGGGGGTGGTTTCTCTAATAGGGCTGACTGATAGTTTGGAAATGTTTATGATGTATGGAAATAGGGGCTAACCAGGTTGTAAATTAGTTCGGTAAAAGGGGTTGTTCTATGTTTCATATTTTTTAGGAACACAGCAGTATTTTAGGTGTACATGGACTGTTTTATTTAGCTTGGCCAGCAGAATTATCTGTCTTGCCGTGTAGGGGTGGGATGGAATAATTTGAGAGGCGACTTAAACTTTACAAAACCCAAGATACGAACAACCAAGAAAAGTCTGTGCATGTCTGTCTGTGGGGTGGATTTGTGGAACAGTCTGGAGCTGGAACTGAAACTATGTACAAACAGAAATCAATTCAAAAAGAGGTATAAACATTTTTTGCTGAAAGGATATACAGTATGTTAGAAGGGTAGTATTTATATGTACAATTCACTATGCTCACTCTGGGACACTATGGAATGGTGGGTGGGACAGTACTGTGTATATCTGTGTTGTTTGAGGCTGCTTTTGATGTATGGACTGTATGTATGTTAGGATGGATGGGTGTTAATGTTGATATGTACAAAATACAGTTAATTGTTTACTTGGGGTCTTAAATGTGGTAATTTGTATATATTTCACATGGGTTGTATTTATGGAAAAGAGGAGTTGGAATTAAGTGTTCACTTCTTCCTTCTCTCTTTCGAACACTGTATACTGTTACTTTATTGCACTTGTCATTTGTTTTGTTTTTGTTATACTTTTTTGTTCGAAATAAAATATATATCTATCTATCTAAAAAATGTGAAAATTTACAGGACAAAAGTCAGAAATTCATGAGAAAACAACTGAAAAAAACCCCCGTTTGCTCTGTGCCTTTAATGCATCATAATTCAATTCAATTCAATTCAATTCAACTTTATTTATATAGCGCCATTTCACAACAACAGTCATGTCATAGCACTATCAACTGTAGGGGGGACCCCCACAGTTGCAGAAAGACCCCAGCAATCAGGCGATCCCCTGTGAGCAAGCACTTGGCGACGGTGGAGAGGAAAAACTCCCTTTTAAAAGGAAGAAACCTCCAGCAGAACCAGGCTCAGGGAGGGGCAGTCATCTGCTGCGACTGGCTGGGGGGTGAGGGGATAGAGAAGAAGAAAAGAACAGACATGTAGAGAGCAAACAGCACGATGGGGACTCAATCTATGGGAGAGAACAAACAAATGTTAATGACCAGCAAAAAAAAAAATATTTCATAGAGAGTGAGGAAAGGAGTGAGGCCAAGTGCATTACTGGAGGTCCCCCGGCTGACTAAACCTATTAGCAGCATAACTAAGGGAGGGTTCAGAAACACATGATCCCTCCCTAATTGTAGGCTATATCAAAAAGGTAGGTTTTAGCCCTATTCTTAAAAACAGAGATCGAGTCTGACTCCCGAATCCAGATTGGCAGCTGATTCCACAGGAGAGGAGCTTGATAACTGAAGGCTCTGCCTCCCATTGTACTTTTGGAGATTCTAGGTATTACAAGTAATCCTGCATTTTGGGAGCGTAGTGCTCTGTTAGGATGATACGGTATATCAGATCTTTTAAATAAAAAGGAGCCTGATTGTTTAGAGCTTTGTAAGTAAGAAGAAGGATTTTAAACTTAATTCTAAACTCTATGGGAAGCCAATGAAGGGAGGCCAGAACCGGAGAGATATGATCTCTCTTTCTAGTACCTGTTAAAACTCTTGCTGCAGCATTTTGGATCAGCTGAAGACTTTTTAAAGATGTTTTAGGACAGCCTGATAATAAAGAATTACAATAATCTAATCTCGAGCTAACAAAAGCGTGGATCAGCTTCTCAGCATCACTCTGAGACAAGATGCTCCTAATCTTGGCAATATTACGCAAATGATAGAAGGCAGTCTTAGAAACAAATTTAATATGTGAATTGAAGGACAAATCCTGATCAAAAATAACTCCAAGGTTCCTCACAGAGCTATTAAGAGAAAGAGTAACTGCATCCAAACTGAAAGTTTGATTTGGAAAGGAATTTCTAAGGTTTTTTGGACCAACAAGAATGACTTCAGTCTTATCTGAATTTAATAGCAGGAAATTACAAGTCATCCAAGCTTTGATTTCCTTAAGACAGGCTTCTAACTTGGCTAATTGATTAGTAACATCTGGCTTCATTGACAGGTATAATTGTGTGTCATCTGCTTAACAATGAAAATGTATACAGTGCTTTCTAATAATGTTGCCTAACGGAAGCATATATAAACTAAAAAGAGTAGGGCCTAGCACAGATCCCTGTGGAACTCCATGACTAAGCTTTGAGCTGAGAGAAAACTCATCATTTACATGAACAAACTGGAACCTATCAGATAAATAAGATCTAAACCACTGCAACGAAGTTCCATTAAGTCCAACATAGTGTTCTAATCTATCAAGTAGAATATTATGATCAATAGTATCAAAAGCTGCACTAAGATCTAAAAGGACAAGTACAGAAACTAGTCCATTATCAGATGCAATGAGGAGGTCGTTAGTGACCTTCGCTAAGGCTGTTTCAGTACTATGATGGATTCTAAACCCAGATTGAAACTCCTCAAGTAAACCATTTCCCTGCAGGTGGTCAAATAATTGCGTAGCAACAACTCTTTCTAAGATTTTTGAAATGAAAGGGAGATTAGAGATTGGTCTATAGTTAGCTAAAGCTCCTGGATCTAGCGTTGGCTTTTTGAGTAAGGGTTTAATTACAGCCGTTTTAAAAGCCTGCGGTACATGGCCTAAAGTTAATGAAGAATTGATTATATGAAGAATAAAGCTACCAATAAGTGGGAAGACTTCTTTAAATAACCTGGTAGGAATAGGGTCTAAAAGACAAGTTGAAGGTTTGGATGAGGAAACTATTTTGTCTAACTCACAAAGGTCGATTGGAGTAAACTCATCAAGACAGACATCAATAGAAGGAGTTGTAGTAGTTACAGTATTTAAGTTAACTGTGGGAAGAATCTGATTGATTTTATCTCTGATGGATGAAATTTTATTATTGAAAAAGTTCATAAAGTCCTGACTAGTAAGCTCTAAGGGGATGCTAGGATTGACAGAGTCCTGACTCTTTGTCAACCTGGCTACAGTACTGAAAAGAAACCTGGGATTATTCTTGTTCTCTTCTATTAATGCAGAGTAATAACTCGTTCTAGCTTTTCTAAGAGATTTTTTATAAATTAAAAGATGATTTCTCCAAGCTAAATAGATTTCATCTAAATTAGTAGAGCGCCATTTTCTTTCTAATTGACGAGTCTTCTGTTTTAAGCTACGAGTTTCTGTGTTGAACCAAGGAGTTAAAAATCTCTGATTAGACTTTTTCTTTTTTAAGGGGGCCGCCAAGTCTAGAGCCTGATGCAGAGAAGCTGAAACACTATCCACCATGTTATCAATTACAGAAGGAGCAAGCTGTCTATAGCTTATTTCCGTTGTGTTGACACATGGCATAGAGAAAACAATCTGCATAAATTTGGAAACAGCATCATCTGAGAGGCATCTACTGTGATAATATTTTTCTTTAGGAGCCAAATAGTCAGAAATAGTAAAATCAAAGGTTAACAGACAATGGTCTGACAGTACAGGGTTATGAGGAGACACTACAAGATTTTCTATTTCTATGCCATATGTCAGAACAAGGTCCAATGTATGGTGGAGGTAATGAGTAGAATTTCCTACTTTCTGAGAAAACCCAATCGAGTCTAATATTGAATTAAAAGCCACATTAAGGCAGACACTATCTACATCCACATGTATATTAAAGTCCCCTACTATAATTATTCTATCAGATTTCAGCACTAAATCAGCTAAGAAATCAGCAAATTCGGATAAAAATTCTGAATAGGTTGATGGGAGACGATAAACTATGGCAAATAAAATTGGGTTTAACCTGAAATTGCTAAAGTGCCCAACACTGAGGACCAGGCCCTCAAAGGAATTATAACATGTTTTTTGCTTTACATTAACTAGTAATTTGGAATGGTAAATTGTTGCTACTCCTCCTCCACAACCAGAACTTCTGGGATTTTGACAGTTTAAATAACCAGAGGGAGTTGATTCATTTAAACCAACATAATCCTCTTGCCCTAACCAAGTCTCTGTAAGGGAAATTAAATCAATCTGATGATCAATTAACAGATCATGGACTAACAGAGACTTGGGAGTTAGAGACCTAATATTTAATAAACCACATTTAATTTTTAAATTATGAGGAGGAACAGAGGCCAAATCATTCAATTTAGAGGCTTTATGTTTAATTTGAGTTTTACCAATATTTTGCTTTATCACTTTGGGATGCTTATACATTATATTTTTATTTACTTTGGAGGGAGCAGACAACGATTCTCTGATGGGGAAGACAGGGGCTAAGCTGAGGGGTGGCGGATGAAGAGGAGCTGCAGAGAGGCGTGTAAGACTGCGACTCTGCTTCCTGGTCCCAACTCTGAGTAGTCATGGTTTTGGAAATTTGGATAAAAAAGATGCCAGATTGTTAGATAAATGAGAAGCACCATCCAAAGTGGGATGAATGCTGTCTCGTCTCATAAGACCAGGTTTTCCCCAAAAAGAGCTCCAATTGTCAAGGTAGCCCACGTCATTTGCAGGACACCACACAGACAGCCAGCGGTTCAAGGATGACGAGCGACTAAACATGTCATCACTGGTCAGATTGGGGAGGGGCCCAGAGAATACTACAGTGGCAGACATCGTTTTTGCAAAGTCACACACCGATTCTATATTAAGTTTCGTGACTTCTGACTGCCGGAGACGGATGTCATTAATGCCGGCGTGAATAACAATTGTGGAATATTTACAGTTACTTTTAGCCAGCATTTTCAAATTTGACTCAATGTCGCCTGCTCTGGCCCCAGGAATGCATTTGACTATGGCCGCTGGAGTCTCTAGGTTCACGTTTCTGACTACAGAGTCGCCAATGATCAGAGTTTTTTCCTCAGCGGGTGTGTCGCTGAGCGGGGAAAAATGATTAGAAACGTGAACAGGTTGGTGGTGAACCGGGGCTTTGCGACTAGGCTTCCTTCTCACCGTCACCCACCCAGTCTCCTCGCTGCTGAGGAGAGCCGGGGAACCGCTGACAGTTCGACCTAAGCTAGCTAGCTCCGCTGCAGCTAATGGGCGTCCGTCGAGATTAACTGGCGCAGACGGTGTTTCAATGCAGCGGAGCCGGGATTCCAAATCAGACAACCTCGCCTCGAGCGCCTCAAAAAGACAACATTTATTACATTTACCTTTATCGCTAAAAGAGGCAGAGGTGTAGCTAAACATCTGACAGAGAGAGCACACCAGAGGAGGAGAGGAAAGAGAGCTAGTAGCCATAGCTAGTGGCTAGCTAGTGGCTGGAGAGCTGGAGAGCAAACCACACAGGCAGACAGCAAAACAGGAAGTGACGATACGTTACCACAAGGAAGTGACGATCTTAGTGTGTGGACTAACGATCAAAGCCCATTGGAAGCCTGACAGACGCTGCTTCATGATTCTCTCTGTCACAACTGGCTGCAGAATCAGGTCAAAGGTCAGATATTGACATCTGGCTGCTGTTGGGACACTTGAGCACATTTACAGTTACTGCCGCCTCTTTGGGACGTGCACGGGTTCACACTAGTGTTGCCCAGGCAACAGCCTGTTTCCCATCTTTGTCTGAGCTGGACCTCCAGAGGGGAATTAATCAAAAATATTTTACATATGCAGGTTATGTCTCATCATTTGTGATGATGCAACTTTTCCTGGTAAAATTGTCTTCTAACATGTGACTTTTTCCCTTTAATTTGTTACTTTATTACAGTAAATTTGCAGTTGATTCTTGCTTTTTTCATAGAATTTTTATATTTTAGTTTTTACTTTTTATTTATGAATTCAAATATTTTTCTTTGAAGTGTCCATATTTTATAAATTAGATTTTTTTCCCCCATAAACTGACTCCTTTTTTTATTGAGATAAAAAAAAATCTTCATTTTTCTGGAAATTGGAGAATGTTTCCACAAATCTGTATATTTAATGGCTTCATTTAAAAAAACGAGTCTTGTGTGTCATCACTTCACACGTTTTCTAACAACTTTCCAAAGCTACTACAGGGCAGGGGTCGCCACTCCTCACTGCCCAGCTGGAGCAGGTGAGGGAATATAGCCGCATGTTGTTTCCAGTAATCTAGAGGGTCATCTGGTCTGGGCCAGTATGGGGCTGAGAGATTGCGCTGAACCTCCATTGATAGATATACAGACAAGTTCCAGAACAATAAATGAGAATCACACACAATTACAGCCTCATTCAATCATTCTGAGTGTAAGTGTTGTTATAAAATTATATATTTTCTGTACGTTACATGTTGGTTGTTGCAACTGTATATTTTGTTGAAATTTATTGTTTCCTGACCGGAACTGATGTTTTCCGTCTGGAGTGCCGCTGGGATTGTTTTCATTGTAGCACATAGCGGAAATAAGAAGAACGCTGTACCACGTTATTCAGCTATCTGGCACTTAAGTTTGATTGAAGATTGAAGCCAAGCAGTTTGTTTTACCTTCAGAACTCTTTTCATGACAAGCAGCCAACGAGGTATTTGTTTTGTAACTTCTTTATATTATTTCGCTCTGTACTGTATGTATGGTTATGCGTTATGTTTGCCTATACAGTTCTCACGGCGTGACGATGAGGGAGGGGCATAAGTCCCAATAAACGCCCGTTTAAAGGAACCAACCTGTGTCTGTTGTCGTGAAGAGAGCTACAGTGAGAACTCGCCTGCTCAACACGGGTAACAAGGACTCCGAGATCACGGCGGGTAGCGAGGAGAGGAAGATCCAGGTCGTCAGTTAAGCAAGTCCATACCGCACTGTCGTCATAGCAACCGCAAGTAACGGCCGTTAGACTGTGTTAAAGCGCAACTTTACAAGTTAAAGCCAGAAAGCGCTCCACCTCAAGTTTCAAGTTAAGGTGGTGTGAGAAGTGGTTTAACTTGGACATTGCAATAAGGACTCAGATCTATCAGCTTGTGTGCTATTTAGTTGTTGTGGTTGGAGATTATCAGATGTCCTGATTTTCACAGTTGCTTCATGTTACAAGGTTAAAGTCGATGTTAAATTTATATGTAAATTAACAATCTTTGATGAACGTTAAAAAAATAAGGACATTTTAATCTGAAACTAAGATGTATGCAAGCTTTGTGTCTATAAAATTTCAATAAGCTTAAAGGGCATTTTCAGTGAAGTTAAAGGGCACTTAACCCAACTCTGTTTTTCCTATTTTGTAAAATAAGCAGTTTAATGCATTTCTAAACATATTATCTCATCTGTTAAAGTTGTTGTGGTTGGAGATTATCAGATGTCCTGATTTTCACAGTTGCTTCATGTTACAAGGTTAAAGTCGATGTTAAATTTATATGTAAATTAACAATCTTTGATGAACGTTAAAAAAATAAGGACATTTTAATCTGAAACTAAGATGTATGCAAGCTTTGTGTCTATAAAATTTCAATAAGCTTAAAGGGCATTTTCAGTGAAGTTAAAGGGCACTTAACCCAACTCTGTTTTTCCTATTTTGTAAAATAAGCAGTTTAATGCATTTCTAAACATATTATCTCATCTGTTAAAGTTCATATTTACATATTGTGTTAAGGTAATTTCACTGTTTTTATTCTTGCTTTGAAATTGAAGTTAGCTGAAAAGTGGCTAAGTTTAAATGTTTATACAGTTATCTTAATGCAGTATTGAAGTCAGTATAATTACAAACTAGTCATCATCCAGTTGTTTCACTGTTGTTCAAGTTATCTCAAAATGTCTGACACAAACACTGAGACCTGCCACAAGATGGCTGACTCATCTGCCCAACCTGAAGTTACCAAATCTGCAGAAGCAGAAGGGCTGCGAAGAGGCGAAAGAATTCGAACCCTCACAGAGAAGGGGAGAGAACTTCAAGAAGACAAGATGAAAAGTATCCAACGACGGTACAGAATCATTTATGAGAAATGGAGGTACCATGCTAGAATAGGCAAGGAAATACTGACCAATGAAGCCTCAGAGGATGAATTGAGTGAGCTGATTGAAAATATAAGCAGTACTTGCTCTGATGTAAAAGCCATATATGGAACATTACGCAAAATACAAACTCCTGAGCCAGATCTGCGACGCAGAATAGACACCTGCGTTTCACTCTCAGAGTTAATCATTCAAAAGGCAAAAGGGCAGCTTAAGAAGCCTAAAACAGAAGAAGAGGATGAACCTTGGCCCGATGTTGGATCAGTTCTAGACTCAACTTGCTCCTTATCAAGGCCACCATCTCATCAATCAAAATGTTCTATTCGTTCTAGTACTAACTCAGCCAAAAGATGCGAGGCTGCAGCGGAGGCTGCCGCATCCCAGGAAGTCTTAGCAGTATTGGATGAACAAGAAAGAGAAGAGGCTGAACTCCAAAGGCTAGAGGCTGAAGATAAACAACGGCTTGCACAATTTGAATCTGAAACCTTTGCCAGACAACAAGAAATGCAAGACGAACAGTAATGGTCTATGATCAAGTTGAAGAAAATTTTAAAACAGCTGAATTGCTATATGATGTTGAATTTGGAGAAACACAAGCCCTCAATGCCTCAAGTCCCTCCTTCATCCCTCAGTCTCTGCCAGTCACCACACAAGCCCTCAATGCTTCAAGTCCCTCCTTCATCCCTCAGTCCCTGCCAGTCACCACACAAGCCCTCAATGCCTCAAGTCCCTCCTTCATTCCTCAGTCCCTGCCAGTCACAGCTCAAGCTCCACCCATTCCTACAGTACAGAACACCTCAGATTTGGTCTGCATGCTAACAGAAGCTATAAATGTGAGTTGTCTTCCAACACCAGAGCCTGCATTATTCACTGGAGACCCCTTGAGATTCAAGGACTGGCAACTCTCTTTTGAAACATTGATTGACAGGAAAAACATCCCAAAGAATGAAAAACTGTATTACCTAAGGAAGTATTTAGGTGGTGCTGCAAAAAAGGCTGTTGAAGGATTCTTCTTATTGGGCACTGAAGCTGCATATGACTCGGCCTGGCAGCTTTTGGAAAAACGTTTTGGAGACCCATTTATAATTGGAAAATCCTTCAGGGACAAACTACATGGATGGCCAAAAATAAGCACAAAAGATGGTTGTGAATTAAGGGAATTTGCAGACTTCCTTAAGAGCTGTGAGGCTGCAATGCCCCACATGAAGACATTAGAAATTCTTAATGACTGTAATGAAAGCCAAAAAATTCTGCTTAAGTTACCAGATTGGCTGGTATCCAGATGGAACCGTAAAGTGATGGAAGTCAGAGAAGCGAACGCTGATTATCCACCATTTAAAGAGTTTGTAGACTTCCTGTCTAAGGAAGCAGACCTTGCTTGTGATCCCATATCCTCAATTCAAGCGCTCAAAAGTGTGGAAAGTGAGAAAACAAAACACACCCGAAGCCAAACTATTCAAGCAAAGACACTGGCCACAGATACAAAACAGAGCAGCATTCCATCATGTGTTTTCTGCAAAAGAGCAGGACATGACCTTGCTAAGTGCAGAAAGTTCAGTGAAAAGACAGTTCAAGATCGTGTCAAGTTTGTGCAAGCAGAGAAGCTTTGTTTTGGATGTCTGAATGTAGGACATCACTCAAAGGAGTGTGACAACAGAAGTACATGCCAGAGGTGCCAAAGAAGACATCCGACATGTTTGCATGAGGAGAAGTTTAAAGACCGTCAAAGGCTGACTGCTCCAAAAGGAGAAGATAACTCAAAGGACAAAGCAGAGATCAAAGAAGTAGTTGCGACAGCAACTACCAACAGAGTCATGCAAGAGGGCCTAAACACACAAACATCCTCAATCGTACCAGTCTGGGTCTCGTCTACAAAGCACCCAGACCACGAAGATCTTGTGTATGCACTCTTAGACACTCAAAGCGATACAACTTTCATCTTAGATGAAATAGCCCAAGACCTCAATACAAGCAAAGAGAATGTCAGCTTGCGGCTATCCACAATGACTACAAAATCAGTAGTCATAACCTCTCAGAAACTGACAAACTTGCAAGTGAGAGGATACAGCTTAGAGAGAAGAATTCCATTGCCAGCACTTTTCACACGAGAGTTCATCCCAGCAGATAGGTCACACATTCCAACCTCTGAAACAGCACTAAAGTGGCCTTATCTTGAACAACTGGCAGACAAGATTCCACCACCACTAGATTGTGAAGTAGGACTACTAATCGGCTACAACTGCCAACAAGCCCTTCTTCCAAGAGAAATTCTGTTTGGGAAAGACAATCATCCATATGCACAGCGAACTGATCTTGGCTGGAGTATTGTTGGCTGTGCAAATCCCGCAGCTAACTACAGTGATGCAATTGGGAATAGCACAGATCCCGCACAATGGCGACATGTCAGCACTGAAAACAACCCAGCTGACTGCGCTTCAAGAGGACTGAGTGCAGCTCAGTTAAAAGAGTCTAATTGGCTGACAGGACCTGATTTTCTTTGGCACCAGAATCTTCCACGTGAAGAGGAAATGGTGGGAGATGTTGAAAGAACTGACCCTGAACTTCGCAAAGCCCATGTCCATACAGTCATGATGAAAGGAATAGAGTCAGTAGTGAAACGCCTCGCCAAATTCTCTGACTGGTCCAGGGCAGTTAGAGCCATTGCTAGGCTCAAGAGATTTGCCAAAGAAATCAAAGGACTTCAGCCAAGAACAAATGAAGCAACCAGTCTTGAAGAAAGAAAGGAAGCAGAAAGCTTTATCATCAGGCTAGTACAAGAAGATGCCTTTGCTGCGGACATACAAAATATCAAAGCTCAGAAGGGAGACACTTTGAACAAGTACAGCAAGTTATATAAGTTGAACGCCTTCTTGGACAAGAACAATGTCCTAAGGGTAGGAGGACGATTGTCCCAGTCAGCCTTGCACCATGATGTAAAACGTCCTGCGATCCTTCCAAAGAAATCCCATGTTTCAACACTGCTTGTCAAGCATCATCATGAGCGTGTACACCACCAACGAAGAGGTATAACCTAGACTGGTTTACCTTCAAAGGCCCATTCACAAGGTGGTTACCTTGCTTGAGGCAAATTAAGTAGAAATTAAACAAAAGTGGGTCACATTCTTTCAGAGTTAAAACAACCCAAGCCATTGATTCCATTTATAATCTGTGTTTAAAAGAAATCCCGCATTTAGATCAATGAGTGATTTGGTGGGAGTGTAAGTGTTGTTATAAAATTATATATTTTCTGTACGTTACATGTTGGTTGTTGCAACTGTATATTTTGTTGAAATTTATTGTTTCCTGACCGGAACTGATGTTTTCCGTCTGGAGTGCCGCTGGGATTGTTTTCATTGTAGCACATAGCGGAAATAGGAAGAACGCTGTGCCACGTTATTCAGCTATCTGGCACTTAAGTTTGATTGAAGATTGAAGCCAAGCAGTTTGTTTTACCTTCAGAACGCTTTTCATGACAAGCAGCCAACGAGGTATTTGTTTTGTAACTTCTTTATATTATTTCGCTCTGTACTGTATATATGGTTATGCGTTATGTTTGCCTATACAGTTCTCACGGCGTGACGATGAGGGAGGTGCATAAGTCCCAATAAATGCCCGTTTAAAGGAACCAACCTGTGTCTGTTGTCGTGAAGAGAGCTACAGTGAGAACTCGCCTGCTCAACACGGGTAACAAGGACTCTGAGATCACGGCGGGTAGCGAGGAGAGGAAGAACCTGTGTCTGTTGTCGTGAAGAGAGCTACACTGAGCATAGAGGGTGTCTGGGAGTTGGCAACCTATGGCTTCTTTCAATGATCAAATGCATCATTATATTTTTTGTACATAATAATAAAGGTGTATAAATAATAAATGCATACTTGTACGTGTATTAAAAGACCATGAATACATGCTATAAACACAATGCTGGCCATGGCTTGATTCAGGTTGTGTTGAGCTGGGAATGCAGGCATCAGGATGTTTTGTCCGTAGGCGTCTCCACATAGTTGTTGTATTGTTACAAAATGCAAGATGCTGCATACATACATTTAACTTTTTTTCCCTCAAGAAGGTGGAAGTGACCCCAGTCAGCTGACCTGGGACGCTTTCTACCCCCATCCATCCATTTCCAGATAGTGTAAATCCAAAAGCAGCTCAGTGCAAGACACTCAGAGAGGCAAGGCTTCACAAGTAAACTACACTTTAGAGGAGCTTTGAAATGTTTCAGGCATGTGGGCTGATGAACCAGCAGCCAGTCAGGCAAGGACACCAGAAAATAGTATTTTACATATTAAGTATATATATATAATACATATATTGTGCAGAGAATCGGCATTTCCATATTGTGTAATGGCAGTATTGTAGAGGATGTGCTCGAATGATGAGGCTGAGTTTAGTTCGTAAATCAGCTTTATTGACAGAACACATCGTCTAGCATTCTCAAAGCAGGAAAAGAGAAAGAATCATATTTCATCACCCTTTTATATGTTTCCAGCATCAGAATTCAAGTCACATGGTGTTTTCAGTAAACATACAGTCACAAAGCATCCCTTTGAACCTTCACCATTGTCTCTCATTTCTTGATGAACTGGAAATCTCTCCGGGGCATCTGCTGTGGGACAAAAAGACCAATCTCACACCTCCTCGTTATCTTCTGCAGATTCGAGTCCTTTGTCCTTCCAGACGTGACACCCCCAATATGCATGCAGTCATATCTCTGTGGAAATGTGAGCCCACAATGTGTGTCGCCCACACTACCCCCCCCCCCCCCAAACGTCTAGTAAGGGCAAAACCTGCATGGCATAAAAAAAAAAGAAAAACACAAAACACTCCATATATCGCTAATCAATCCACCAACTGCCTGGGTTTTAGCCTTCTGCTGAATCTGCTGCAACCTGGCTTTGCTGCCCCTGCAACATCTCCATGCATCTGTGGATTAAAGCTGTTAGCACCTTTCTGTGAAGATTCTGGAGAATTTCCTCTCGGTGGCCTGCCACGGCGGGGGGGCCTCGCGAGCTGCACTTCCTCATCAGCCAAAACAAAAGCGGGTTTGAGCCTGTTTATGCAAATCAACTCCCTTCTGCCCCCTAAATCTAGCAGAAAATGCTTCTGCCCGGTCTCCAGCACTCTGAACGGTCCGTCATAAAACGGCCGCAAACTTGGACGCTGAGCATCATGCCTAACAAAAACAAACTCCGCATTTTTTAAAGCCTTTGGCACAAAAACGTGTGGGAAACTGTGATGGACCGGGCCAGGGAGCGTGTTTGCTCCCGAGTCGCTCTGCCACGGCTGAGCAGGGGGGCCATTTGGTGCGGGATTATCGGGGAGAAATTCCCCCGGCAAACGGAGAGGTTGTGCAAAAACTAATTCAGCCGGGGAAGCATGCAAATCTTCCTTAGGTGCAGAACGCAACCCCAATAAAACCCATGGAAGTTTGTCCACCCAATTTGTATCCGTCAGCGACGCTCTGAGGGCTGCTTTCAATGACCTGTGAAAGCGTTTGCATAAACCATTAGCCTGGGGGTTATACGCGGTAGTGCGATGAATCTTCACCCCCAAGCTGCGGGCCATCGATGACCATAGTTCGGAAATAAATTGGGGACCCCTGTCGGACGTTATGTCCGACGGTACACCGAAACACGCAACCCACGCTGCTAAAAATGTTCGCGCAACTTCTTCCGCTGTGGTTGATGTCAGAGGAATCGCCTCTGGCCAACGCGTGGTGTGATCCACCATCGTCAAAAGATGTGTGTGCCCGTGTGATAATGGGAGCGGGCCCACCAAGTCAACATGCACATGATCAAAACGCTTAGCGGGGATGTGAAAAGGTTCCAACGGGGCCTTAGTGTGTCTGTGTATTTTGGCTCGCTGACACGCTACGCAGGCTGCCGCCCATTCCTTGACCTGTTTGCGCAACCCGGGCAAAAACAAATTTCTCCCCCACCAACTTAATCGATGCGCGCACCCCCGGATGCGCGAGAGAATGGACCGAGTCAAAAACGCGGTGACGCCACGCGGCTGGCACCACGGGGCGGGGCCGTCCCGTGGAGACATCGCAGATTAGTGGGGGCATACCACTTTGTTGCTCCCTGTGCTCCAGCCTTAACCCTGTTGGTCCAGACTGGAGCGCGCGCACGTCCGTGTCGTTAACCTGCTCCGCAGCCATGGCTGCATAATCTAACCCTACACAGACCGGGGTTGCGCGCGCTCCCGCGTCGCTGCCCGGGCCCGCGGCCACGGCTACAGAGTCTGCCCCCATGGGGCTTGGTGGTGCTACCGCGCGCGAGAGACAGTCTGCCACAACATTGTGTTTACCCACGACATGCTGAATATCAGTAGTGAACTCCGATATTGCGGCTAGTTGCCTTTGTTGTCGGCCTGACCAGGGTTCTGAAATTTTGGCCATCGCAAACGTTAGCGGTTTATGATCCACAAACGCGGTGAAACGTCGCCCCTCTAACCAGAACTGAAAATGGCGGATGGCCAAGTGTAGGGCCAATAGCTCCCTGTCAAACGCACTGTATTTACGCTCACTATCGCGCAAAGTCCTGCTGAAAAACGCGAGGGGTTGCCAGGTACCAGCCACAAACTGTTCAACTACCACCCCCACCGCTACATCGGAAGCGTCAGTGGTGAGCGCCATGCGGGCTGTTGGAACTGGGTGCGCTAACAAAACCGCGTTTGCCAGGGCTGATTTGACCTGGGCAAAAGCGCGCTCCCGCTCCGGAGACCATTCAACTTTATTTGCGGGCTTTTGTTTTTTTAACGCGGTGTACACTGGCTGCATGAGCCGTGCTGCGCTTGGGAGGAACTGGTTGTAAAAATTAACCATCCCTAGAAACTCCTGAAGTGCCTTGACCGTTTGAGGTTGCGGAAAATCCGTTATGGCACGCACTTTATCTGGAAGAGGAACCGCTCCTTCTGCCGAAACGCGATGCCCCAAAAAATCAATCTGCGCCACCCCAAACTGGCACTTCGCTGGGTTAACTATTAACCCGTGCTCTGCCAGCCGCCGAAAAACTGCTGTGAGGTGTTTTTCGTGCTCGCCCTCGGATGCGCTGGCTACCAAAATATTGTCCAAATAAACAAACACGAAAGGGAGGTCACGTAAAACTGCATCCATCATGCGCTGGAAAGTCTGCGCGGCTCCCTTGAGGCCAAAAGGCATGAGCAAAAACTCAAAAAGGCCGAAAGGAGTTATGACCGCTGTTTTTGGTACATCTCGCGCGCGCACTGGAACCTGGTGGTAACCGCGCACCAAGTCTATTTTAGCAAAAATGCGTGCCCCCGCCAAATGAACAGAAAAATCCTGAATGTGCGGAATCGGGTAGCGGTCATGAGCTGAAACGTTGTTCAACCTGCGGAAATCGCCGCAAGGTCGCCACGAGCCGTCAGCCTTTGGGACCATGTGTAGCGGCGAAGCCCAAGAGCTTTTGGAGCGTCTAACAATGCCCAGTTTTTCCAGATTAGTGAACTCCTCGCGCGCGATGGCCAGTTTAGCTGGGTCCAAGCGCCGAGCTTTTGCAAAAACGGGAGGGCCGGTGGTGGTGATAAAATGTTCCACCCCATGTTTAGCCACCGTCGCCGAAAACGTGGGGACTGTGAGTGCTGGGAACTGAGCAAGCAATGTGTGAAACTTACCACCCGCAGCTAAGACGCTGGCATGTGCAGTCGGCGGGGCCACCCGAGCTGTGCAGGGAATAGAATGAAAGGACAGTGCATTAATCAGACGTCTATTAGGAAGGTCAACCAATAAACCATGTGAGCACAAAAAATCAGCCCCTAACATGTTGAAATTGACTGCTGCTACAATAAATGTCCACTCAAATGAACGGCCCTGTAAGGACAGAAGCATGGTCCTCTCACCGAACGTTTTAATCGCAGAGCCGTTCGCTGCTGACACTGACACCCAGGGAGCTTTAGACGGCATCAGCCGTTCCGCGTAGGTGGGTGTGACGAAACTCAGCTGGGAGCCCGTGTCCACAAGGAACTGTTTCCCCGAGTGTGCATCCGTCAGGTAAAGCAGCTTGTTCTCGTCGCCGAGGGTCGCAGCTGCTACCGGCCCTCGGTCTTGGCGTTTCCCTGGCGCTTGAAGTTGCACGGCGGGACGCACCTGTGCGCTCTCTCTGCAAAACGGCGGTGGTAGAAACACCGGCCGTCCTCCGCTCCGCGTCGTCTGGCCCCCATCGCCGCTGTCGTTGGTACGTCTGGCGCCTCGGCCGCTGGACCTGCGCTGTCTCCGGACGCCGTTCCTGGGCTAGCAGCCGCGGCCAAAACCGCGTTCCGCTTGTGGGCGTCGACAAGCCGCTGCGCCTCTTTGCTCAGCCCATGGTAGTCTCGCCTGGCCAATCGGGGCAACTCTGCCAGGGCCACTCTCACTGCTGGCGGCAGGGTCCGAAGGAAAAGGTGGGCGAAAATGAATTCGCCATCCTCAGAGTCTTTGAGCCTCAGCATCTTCACCATCAGGTCCTCAGGTCTCTCGTTCTCTGACTCCGTCAACGTCAGGAGCCCCTCTGCTCGCTGTTGGACTGAAGGGGTGAAATGGCTGATCAGCGCGTCCTTCAATGCGCTGTACTTGTCGCTGTCTGGTGGATGATTAACCAGATCCTCCACTCTCTGGACCGTGTCGCTGTCCAACTTCGCTACCACATGGTAGAATTTTGTGTCGTCGTTGGAGATTCTCCGGAGGTTGAACTGCGCCTCGACTGCGCTAAACCATGAGCGCGGGCTGTGCTGCCAGAAATCGGGCAGCTGCATCGTGGAGGCGGCCATCAGGCTGGCTTCCGCCGAGCCCCGCTCGGGAGAATTCTGTCTGCTCATTTCTTGTTGTAGGTCACCAGTGTAGAGGATGTGCTCGAATGATGAGGCTGAGTTTAGTTCGTAAATCAGCTTTATTGACAGAACACATCGTCTAGCATTCTCAAAGCAGGAAAAGAGAAAGAATCATATCTCATCACCCTTTTATATGTTTCCAGCATCAGAATTCAAGTCACATGGTGTTTTCAGTAAACATACAGTCACAAAGCATCCCTTTGAACCTTCACCATTGTCTCTCATTTCTTGATGAACCGGAAATCTCTCCAGGGCATCTGCTGTGGGACAAAAAGACCAATCTCACACCTCCTCGTTATCTTCTGCAGATTCGAGTCCTTTGTCCTTCCAGACGTGACACCCCCAATACGCATGCAGTCATATCTCTGTGGAAATGTGAGCCCACAATGTGTGTCGCCCACAGTATTTTATTTATTATTCCATTTTAGAAATGGGAAAACAGAATCACCGCATATTCACTTGTGTTTCACTGATATCAAACAACTGTGACGTTTCAAAAGAGTGGGTGAAGAACTCAGATAGCAGCTCCATACTGGACCAAGATCAGAGGATTTAGTGACAGTCACCAGTCCACAGTGGGCTGAAGCCTGGCCAAGACAAGGAAAAGAGGCAGATGAGAAGTTTTGGATGGACAAAGGAGGATAAAATCAGGGAGCTAAGGGTTGCTGATAAAGAAGTTTGTCCAACAGTCCCTCTTTCTGCAGCACCACCATGGTGTCTGGAAGAAATAAAGATGGATTTTAGACTTTTAACAAATGACACAAGAGGAGGATAAACAAGAATGCGGTCAATAACTATTTAGACAGTAATTATTCTAACTTTATAAAGATTTATATGGAGCATCTAAATCAACAAAGAATATTGTGGGAATATCTGTCACAACTCGCTCCCGCCTGTCATCCGCTCCAGCCGTGCGCACACCTGGGCTTCATCAGGCTGCCGCTATTTAACCTGCTCTGCCCGCAGCCTCGGCCTGGAGCCGTCAGCTCTTCTCCACGCTCAAGCTCTGCGTTCACCTGCTCCTTTCGGCCAATGCCGCAACACGTCGCCCTCAAGTAAGGTACTCTTACCTGTTCTCCTCAGTTCTTCCCCTGTGCACAGGTGGACCCTCCTGGCGGCGGAATTTCCCTTCGTCGCCTTTCCTCTCATCCTCACAGCGTCGAGCGCAGCTGGGCGCTGTATCCCAGGCGGGAGCTTATCTTGCCAACGCCAGCCACCAGATCATCTGCAAGTAAGCCATACTATTACTCTCACCACCTTGCTGAGACAATTGCTCATCCTCTGTTCTCTGTTCTGTCCTCAGGGTTGCCTGGCTGTACGGTGTCTGTTCTGCCCTCGGTGCTCTCCTATCCCCAAGACAACATTCACATCTCCCAGTCATTCATCCATACACCTGCTGTTGAATAAAACTCTTAAATCTCACCCGAGCCTGTGTGTGTGTTTCCTGGGCCAGAAATCATGTCAGTACGGCTCCAGCACAGCGGCCCAGTGAACAGCGGGTACGTACGCCGACTCTCCAATCTCGAGGCTCGGGTGGACTTAATTGTTCACCAACAGCAGGTAATCCTTAATCAGCTTACTTCCATTAATAGCCGGCTGGATCACCTCGATCCTCCGCAGACGCTCCCACCGTCTCAGCTCGGTGGGCCAGCTCCTCCCGCTCCTCAGGCCAGCCCCTCTGCCCCGGGACCGCCGACCCGTCTCACCCCAATTCCTACTCCCGCGTGCTTTAGCGGAAAGCTCGGCAGAGCACATGGGTTTATTCTACAGTGTGAGACGGTGTTTCAGCGCGTGCCCGGGAATTTTCCGTCAGACCAAAGCCGAATTGTATATGTTTCTAATCTTCTGGAAGGGCGAGCGTTAGCCTGGGCTTACGCCATTATGGTGAAGGCCAGCTACGCGACCTTGACCTATACCCAGTTTGTGCAAGATTTTCTTGAGGTCTTTGATCATTCGGATCGCGATAGCGTGTTGGCTGAGCGGCTTCTTAGCCTTCGCCAGGGTAGCCGCTTAGCGGCCGACTACGCTGTCGACTTCCGGGTGGCGGCGGAAGAGGTTGATTGGTGTGATGCTGCCCTTTGCAGTCTATTCGTCCGAAGTCTAAATTCTGATTTGCGGGATGAGTTGGCCAGCCGGGAACAGCCAGATCGGCTGCCAGAATTAATTTCTTTAACCATCAGTTTGGATAACAGGCTGAGGGAGCGGGCCACTGAGCGGAAACCATTCAGCTGCTCGCGCGGAGCTCTTTCCCACGCTCTCCAGTCTTGCCCCCTGGCGTTACCTCCTCCGGAGGCCGCCGATGATCCCGATGCTATGATCATCGGGTGGGCTAGACTTTCATTAGCGGAGAAACAGCGCCGCCGGGAGTTGGGTCTCTGCATGTATTGCCGAGATGACCAACATCCCATGGATGTCTGCCCGGTGAAGCCAAAAGGGGAGGTCCGCGAGTCAATGTAGGGGGCCTCGCGGACGCTTCCCAGTCTAATCCCCTCTCAAAATGTCAGGTTCAAATTAGACTCTGCCACAACTCCATTGGTCACGCATCTTCACGGGTCTTTCAGAGACAAAAGATCAAGAAGGCTGCAGGACCTGATGGTGTGTCTCCGTCCTGCCTGAGAGTCTGCTCCAACGAGTTGGCCCCCATCTTCACCCGGATCTTTAACAGATCACTGGAGCTGCGTGAAGTGCCTTCCTGCTTCAAACGCTCCATCATCATTCCAGTTCCCAAGAAACCCTCTATTACAGGATTAAACGACTACAGACCTGTTGCCCTGACCTCTGTGGTCATGAAATCCTTGGAGAGATTGGTGCTGAACCACCTGAAGGTCATCACAGGCCCCCTGATGGACCCACTGCAGTTTGCCTACCGGTCAAACAGGTCAGTGGATGATGCAGTGAATATGGGACTACATTACATCCTGCAACACCTCGACTCCCCAGGGACGTACGCCAGGATCCTGTTTGTCGACTTCAGCTCAGCGTTCAACACCATCATCCCAGGCATTCTTCATCAGAAACTCCTCCAGCTCAAGGTGCCCCCCTCCACCTGCCAGTGGATCTCCAGCTTTCTGACTGACAGGTGGCAACAGGTGAAGCTAGGGAGATTTACATCCAGCTCCCGAAAAATTAGTACTGGCGCCCCCCAAGGATGTGTCCTTTCCCCACTGCTCTTCTCCCTCTACTCCAACGACTGCACCTCAGAGGACCCTTCGGTGAAGCTCCTGAAGTTTGCGGACGACACCACAGTCATCGGTTTGATCCGGGATGATGATGAGTCTGCATACAGGCGGGAGGTGGAGCAGCTGATCCTCTGGTGCAGCCAGAACCATCTTGAACTTAACCCAGCCAAAACGGTGGAGATGACTGTGGATTTCAGGCGACACCCCCCTTCATTCCCCCCACTCACCATCCTCAACAGCACAGTGTCCACGGTGGACTCCTTCAAGTTTCTGGGTACCACAATCTCCCGGAACCTGAAGTGGTCCTCCCATATAGACACTGTCCGGAAAAAGGCCCAGCAGAGGTTGTTTTTTCTGCGTCAGCTCAAGAAGTTTGATTTGCCTCAGGAGCTGCTGGTTGTCTTCTACACCGCCATCATCCAATCTGTCCTCTGCTTTTCCATCACTGTCTGGTTTGGATCTGCCACTAAACAGGACAAGACCAGACTGCAGCGGATCATTAAGTCTGCGGAGAGGATCATTGGTACCGACCTACCCTCCATTGAGAACTTATATCGGTCCATAACCAGGAAACGGGCGGGAAACATCTGTGCTGACCCATCACACCCCGGCCACAAACTGTTTGAACTTCTATCTTCTGGTCGTCGTTACAGATCACTGAAGGTCAAAACCACCCGTCACAGGAACAGTTTCTTTCCTCAAGCCATCACTCTGATGAACTCCTAACATTCACCTAGTCCTACCTGTTGCTGTACTCATGACTTTTCATCCATTATTACATTGCACATAACTCTCACACTGCTTTTTACTTCATTCACATTATATCACTGAATCTGAGTCCACATTGAAATACTGTGTGATTGTATATTTTTTCATATATTTCTGCAAAGTGTGGTTAGTCCGAGTAAATAACTGCATATATTCCTGTATATATTTGCATCCTTTTATAGAAACGTGGACAGACTGTAATTTACTGTACATACTGTGGTTGTCATTGAATCCTTATTTAAATCCTTCACCTGAACAACGAGAGCAAGTTTTTAGCCAAAGTCAAATTCCTTGTATGTGTTGTGCATACTTGGCCAATAAAGCTGATAAAGCTGATTCTGATCTCACGCACTGGTGGACTCGGGGGCAGAACAATGCTTTATTTCTAATAGCCTGGCAACCCGCCTGGGCATCCATTGCCAAGCCTTGCCCACTCCCCTTCATCTCGTCGCCCTGACCAGTTCTCCCTTGGAAAAGGTCACTCATATTACCAAACCCATCTCCGTCATTATCTCTGGCAACCATCGTGAGGACCTCAGTTTCTATGTCCTTCCCATCTCGGCGGCGCCCATCATTCTAGGCTACTCATGGCTATGTCTCCACAATCCGGTGTTTGATTGGCAGACCGGGTGCATCTTATCGTGGAGCACCTTCTGTTTGGGAACCTGCCTCCAGTCTGCGGCCTGTGCCCCGTCTGTGCCTGCACCCGCCCTTGACTCCGCCCCGCCGGACCTCTCTGCTGTGCCACCAGCGTTTCACGACCTGGGCTTGGGTTTCAGCAAGTTGAAGGCGTTATCCCTCCCACCCCATTGCCCATATGACTGCGCCATTGATCTCCTGCAGGGGGCGCCCCTCCCTTCTGTTTGCCTGTATAGCCTTTCTGCCCCAGAACGGGAGGCCATGGACACCTATATTCGGGAATCCCTCAGTGCCGGAATTATCCGCCCCTCTTCATCCCCCCTGGATGCTGGGTTCTTCTTTGGCGAAGAAAGATGGTTCTTTGAGGCCTTGCATCAACTTTAGGGCCCTTAATGACATCACGGTTAAGGATAGTTATACGCTGCCGCTCATGGACTCACCCTTCAATTCCCTCCAGGGGGCGTCCTAGTTCTCCAAATTGGATCTCCGCAGTGCTTATCATCTTGTTCGGATCCGGGAGGGTGACGAGTGGAAGACGGCCTTCCGAACGCCCAGCGGCCACTTTGAATACCTTGTCATGCCGTTTGGGCTCACCAATGCTCCTGCTGTCTTCCAACGCCTGATTAATGACGTTCTTCGTTACTTCCTGGGGGTCTTCGTTTTCGTCTATCTGGATGACATTTTGATCTTCTCCCGGTCTCGGGAGGAGCATCTGGTCCATGTGAGGCGGGTTCTGCAACGTCTTTTGGAGAATAAACTTTACGTCAAAGCTGAGAAGTGCAAATTCTTTACCAATACCACCTCTCTCCTGGGTTTTATTGTTTCGCACAATCAGCTCCTCCCCGACCCTGCCAAGGTTAAAGCTGTGGTCGAGTGGCCTACCCCCTCCTCTAAGAAGCAGGTTGAGCAATTTTTGAGGTTTGCTAATTTTTACCGCAGTTTTGTCCCTGGTTACAGTGCCATCACCCCCCCCCCCCCCGACCCGCCTCACCTCACCGAAGGTGCGCTTTCAGTGGACGACAGAAACAGAGACAGCCTTTGAAACCCTCAAGAAGGAATTCCCATCCTCCCGGGTCCTTTCTCTTGTGGATCCTGAGCGACAGTGTTTTGTCGAGGTGGACGCGTCTGACACTGGGGTCAGGGCGGTCTTGTCTCAGCGCTCCCCGACTGACGGGGCGCTGTGCACCTGCGCTTTCTTCTCCAAGTGTCTCTCTTCGGCCGAGCGCAATTATGACATCGGCGACAGAGAGCTCCTGGCCATGAAGCTCGTGCTGCAGGAGTGGCATCACTGGTTGGAAGGGGTGGCTCAGCCTTTCGTGGTCTGGACCGATCATAAGAACTTGGAATACATCAGGACGGCCAAGAGCCTGAATGCCCGCAAGGCGCGTTGGTCGCTGTTTTTCGCCAGGTTCAGATTCACCATTACCTACCGCCCAGCTTCCAAAAATAAGAAGTCTGATGCGCTGTCCAGTCTGTTTGCCCCTGAAGCCCCAGAAGAGGAGGTCCATACCGTCGTTCCAGAAATCATGTCAATATCATTCATCATTGCAGAATTAGATGTCATGAAGAATGAAAGGGTTAATGATGACTTAGCTGTGTATACCGGTGAGTTTTTGGCAATCTGTTTGGTATTGGGTTGGGTGGAAGAAGTAAAGCCCAGAAAGGTTTTGATAGGGTCTGATTCTAGCAGCGCAATGGAGAGTATTAGGCAAATGCATTCAGAACCAAGACAGGATTTGGTGATGGAAACTGTACATTCAGTCCTGAGAATTTCAAAGGCAGGTGTGGATATTAGATTCATTTGGATCCCGGCACACATTGGAGTGGAGGGGAACGAGCTAGCAGATAAATATGCAAAAAGTGCAACTAGGAAGAGTCAAGTCAGTAGGAATGTGAAATATAGCAAAGCAGAGGTCAAGAGCATCATTAAAAGATAAATTATAAAGAAGTGGCAGGAAGAGTGGGATAGAGGAAGTAAAGGACGGAGCCTGTAGGGCATACAAAGGAAAGTAGTGGGAGCTATAGAAGTTCACAGGAGTAGGAAGGAGGAAGACATCATATCCAGGTTAAGATTAGGTCACACAGGGCTGAATAGTACATTAGTTATAATGAAAAAACACTCAAATGGAAAATGTGATTATTGTGGAAATTACGAAACAGTTGAACATATATTTATGCACTGTCCAAAGTATCAGTTTGCACGGTTAGCATTAATGGGCAGCCTATACAGGAACAAGACCAGCTCAATATGAAAGAGATTTTGCAGAGAAGTTCAGGGGATGTGGTCTATAAGGCAGTTTTTAGGTTCATAAGGACAACAGGTCTGATTTCAAGGATACAGGAGGGTAATGTTCCAAGGTTGTCATAGCCAGGAGCGGCACTGGGGTTAAGCTCCCAGTGCTTATAAAATGCTCCTTATGGCGTGTGTCTCAAAAAGCCTCTGACAACTAAGTCCAACTCCTAGCCTGCCCGTGTGGTTTAGTTTCTAAGCCCGGTGGAACTGCTTTTACTAATAGGAGAAGGGGCGAGGGCGGATTTCTGGCGCCTTAAAACCAGATGCTTCGGGTAGATGGTGACCCGTTAACCTGGGAAGGTAGCCCATCTGGGGGAAGGTAAACCCTGATTTCAAACCACCGCTGCCTTGCGGCATACCCGTCACGGGAAAGGCTTCGGGAGTCAACCCTGAGGAAAAATCCGGAGTCAGAGTCCCTAAGGCAGTTCTCTGTTGTGCTCAACATTGTTCTGGCAGCTCCTGCGACGACGCTGGTGCCAAACTGTAGCAGCCCTGCTGTTCCTTTGGATTCATCAGTGACATGGAGAGGGGGGACATGCTGTATGGGCAACATCTTGTCTTCCATAACTTTCTGCTCAGGCTTGAATCCTACCAACTCCCAACATTGGAAGGTAGAACACCGGGTCACTGGAGAGGACACTCCAGCTTCACCTTTGGCGTAGATAATACACAGGGAATGACAGTTACCGGTTATAAGCCACCGCTCAATTGGCGTAGACCGTGGCACCAGGGGTTGTTCCCAACGGCGGGAGGGATCATCTGATCCCACTGGACAGCTACCGCCCGCCTCAAGCTGGGCAGCCCCCAGCCAATAAGGTGTTGTCCCACCACAGCCTGCTTTCCTCATTGGGTGCATGGGGATGAGGCTGAAGTCCGAACGGCAGGCCGAGAACCTTTGCACCAGGCAAGACAACAAAACAAAAGAGACCAACTCTAAAACTGGGAACTTGGAACGTCCGCACTATGATGACAGGACTCGTTGCTAACCTCAAGGACATCAGCGACACCAGGAAGACTGCCATCATCAATAACGAGCTGAAGAGACTGGAAGTGGATATTGCCACTCTCCAGGAAACACGGCTGGCTGATGCAGGCACACTGAGAGAGAAGGACTACACGTTCTACTGGCAGGGAAAGGGCAGTGACAAACACAGGGAACACTAAGTGGCCTTCGCAGTAAAGAACACCTTGCTGAAGATGGTGGAACCGGGCAGCAATGGCTCTGCACGACTCCTCACCCTCCGCCTTAACACCATTCAAGGCCCAGTCACCCTCGTCAGTGTGTATGCCCCAACAATGACAGCCACACCAGAGGCAAAAGACGAGTTCTACAAGAATCTCGCAACAACTGTCAGGATCATCCCCAACTCTGAACAACTCATTCTCCTTGGAGACTTCAATGCCAGAGTGGGTGCTGACCACAACACCTGGCCCTCCTGCCTTGGACCATTTGGCGTGGGCAGAATGAATGACAACGGACAGCGGCTGCGCAAGTTCTGCACACATCATGATCTGTGCATCACAAACTCGTTCCTCAAGACCAAGCTCCAACACAAGGTTTCCTGGCAACATCCGCGCTCAAAGCACTGGCACCAGCTAGACTTGATCTTGACCAGGCGCACCTCACTGAAGAATGTGCTAATCACCCGCTTGTTCCAGAGTGCAGATTGCGACACAGACCATTCTTTGGTGTGTTGCAAGGTCAAGCTGCAGCTGAAGAAATTCCACCACACCAGACAGCCTGGAAAGGCACGGATTGACACCAGTAAGATGGCCCAACCAGAACTTGTTGAGCAGTTTGCCTCCACCTTTGTCAAGGAACTTGGTGAACCACAAGAAGGAGAGTCTGCTAAGCAGAAGTGGGAAGAGCTGCGAAACACCATCCACCGCACAGCCTTGGCTACCTTTGGGAGGAAGACCTCGAAGTCACAAGACTGGTTTGATGCCAAGTCGACCGTGATGACCCCTGTCATTGAAGCCAAGTGCTCAGCACTTGCTGAGTATAAGAAGTACCCAAACGAGAAGAATCTCCAGATTCTCAGGGCTGTGAGAAGCAAAGTTCAGCAGACTGCTCGACGCTGCGCCAACGAGTACTGGACTCAGCTCATCCAAGACATTCAAACCGCTGCCATAACAGGAAACATCCGTGGTATGTATGACGGCATCAAGAAAGCACTTGGTCAGGCTCAGAGCAAGACGGCCCCCCTCAAATCCTCCACTGGGGAGATGATCACAGAAAAGAACAAGCAGATGGAGAGATGGGTGGAGCACTACTCCGACCTGTACTCCAGACAGAACACCGTGACACCGTCAGCCCTTGATGCCATCGATTGCCTGCCATCCATGGATGAACTTGACGCCGAGCCAACCATCGACGAACACAGCAAGGCCATTGATAGCTTGGCTGCTGGCAAGGCTCCCGGCAACGACGGCATACCCCCCGATCTGATCAAGCACTGCAAGACCGCTCTACTGCTGCCATTGCATGATGTTCTCTGCCAATGCTGGAAGGAAGGTGCCATACCACAGGACATGAGGGATGCCAAGATCATCACCCTCTACAAAAACAAAGGGGAGAGAAGCGACTGCAACAACTACAGGGGCATCTTCCTCCTCAGCATTGTTGGCAAAGTCTATGCACGAGTTGTCCTCGTTCGTCTACAGAAGCTTGCCGAACGTGTCTACCCTGAGTCTCAGTGAGGCTTCTGCGCTGGGCGATCGACGATGGACATGATATTCTCCATCCGTCAACTTCAGGAGAAGTGCAGAGAACAGAACATGCCCCTGTAAGTTGCCTTCATCGACCTCACTAAAGCGTTTGATCTGGTCAGCAGAGAGGGCCTTTTCAAGATACTGCCAAAGATAGGATGCCCACCAAAGTTGCAAAGCCTCATCGAATCATTTCACACCAACATGCAGGGGATGGTGCAGTACGACGGCAACATTTCAGAGCCATTCAATATACGCAGCGGAGTGAAACAGGGCTGTGTACTTGCGCCAACCCTCTTTGGGATCTTCTTTGCTATGCTCCTGAGGCATGCCTTCAGCACAGCAACAGAGGGAATCTATCTGCATACAAGATCTGACAGCAGGCTTTTCAACCGCGCCCGCCTGAAAGCCAGAACCAAAGTACGTGAGGCCCTAATCAGAGATATGCTGTTTGCAGACGACGCTGCAGTCGCGACCCACACACAGCAGGAGCTTCAGACCCTGATGGACCGTTTTTCAGAGGCATGCATGGACTTCGGGCTTACCATCAGCCTAAAGAAGACTAATGTCTTGGCGCAAGGCACGGAAACACCACCAACCATCACCACCGATGACTACAAACTGGAGGTCGTGAATCAGGTCACGTACCTGGGGTCCACGATTATCAGCAACCTCTCCCTTGATACAGAGATCGACAAGAGGATTGGAAAATCAACCTCCACATTCGCTCGTCTCACCACACGAGTGTGGGAGAATCCCAAACTCTCTGTCAAGACGAAGATGGCAGTGTACAACGCCTGCATCATCAGCACACTGCTCTATGGGAGTGAGACGTGGACAACATACGCCAGGCAGGAAAAGAGACTGAATTTGTTCCACTTGCGCTGCATTCGCCGCATCCTGGACATATCCTGGCAGGACGAAGTGCCCAACATAGAAGTCCTGTCCCGCGCCGGCCTTCCCTCCATGTTCACTCTACTCAGGCAATGCAGGCTCCGTTGGCTAGGCCACGTTCACCTTATGGAGGATGGCAGAATCCCCAAAGACGTCCTCTACGGAGAACTGGCGATTGGCAGGAGAGACGCTGGCTGTCCACAGCTGCGCCTCAGAGACGTCTGCAAGAGAGATATGAAGGCCCTGGAGATCAACACAGAGCGCTGGGAGGACCTCGCAACGGAACGCTCCAAATGGAGAGGCACCCTGACCAGTAGACAGCTCAATGCGGGTGAAGAGAAACTGACCGCTGCAGCAGATGAAAAAAAGACCCGCTGGAAGAACCGCCACAGACCCAGCAGCACAGAGACCATCCACAAGTGCGACCTGTGTGACAGGGACTGCCATTCGCACATCGGCCTGTTCAGCCACAGGCGGTGCTGTTCCAGCAGAGTAGACATTTAGGATTCTCTTCCATGGTCATCATAGACCGACGGAGTCTGATGCCGTTAGGAGGGTAATGCCATTTTGAATCACACTCCATTCCAGAAGGTGGCAGTAATGCACCTATAAGCTGTTCGCCAACCACCATAAAACAGAAGAAGAAGAAGAAGAAAACAGTCGGTGACGTAATGGAATGCAACATGGAACAGTCATGTGACCTCCTCTTTCTGATACAGACCTCGGAACAGTGGTTCGATTCAGAAGTTGCACCTAGGTTTCAGTACGTACTAAAACACTGTTTCGACTTTGCCATCACTAGCAGTAAGTTAGTTTGTTTGGTCTTGATTTAGGTTGTTGCCCCCTGGCCTGCTCTCTCTGCTAGTTGGCGTGCACTGCACTTCCTGGCCGGGCGCTGCTGTTGTTCCTGCTGCAGGGAAGCATGTCGGTGGGATTTTGACCCTTTTGTCAGCTTAGCAGTTTGTTAGATTGTTTGGTCTCTCTTTAGGCCGTCGCCCCCTGGTCTGCTCTCTCTGAGGCTCAGTGTCCGCTGCACTTCTTCTTCTTCTTTTAGATTAGATTGGTGGTTGGCAACCAGCTTACAGGTGCATTACCGCCACTGACTTGATTATCATCACACTGTATCTTTGTATAAGGAGTTCTGAACAACTGCTTTGGTGTGAAAATATGATCCGTCCCTGGACTGTGTCTGAGGTGCCGCCACCACCACTACTGCTGCAGGGAAGCGTGTCGGCGGCGTTTCGATTTTCTTTTCAATTCAGCCGTTTGTTGCCTGTTATTTAGCCCATTTGGTCTCTTTTATCGGCTGTTTTCTGCTGCTGCCCATAATGATTCACTACTAGGTCAGCACAGTAACAACCTGCTGGTGGACTCGCACTAAGGTCTCGTTGGTGCAGTAACTCCACCGCTGATTGGAGCTGCAGGTCGTGACCTGTGGCGCTCTCCTGCGCTGCGGCCCTTTCACCGGAGGCTCACATTAATGCTGCTGTTTTACCTCTTGGACACTGATCTTTTTGAAGATTCACCTGTGTGAGACCCACCTTGTTGTGGGTGGCGTCTTGTTCTATTTTAGAGGTTTTATATTATTAATTGAGCTCATTTTGATTTGGGGGCTTGTTGGAAGAAATATTTTTTGGGGGGGCTTATTGCCTTTTTGGCTCTTTTAAGAGGCTTTAGTTGGTTTTTAATGTAAAATTCTGAAAACTGTGGCCCTCTTTCAAGAGCAGATTTCTCCAAATGTTGTAATTTTATTGTGATTTATTTTCAGTTCTTATTTCCTTGTTCTTTTAGTTTCAACAGTGTTTCTGCCTTCTCAGTGATCTGATGTCTTTT
Organism: Pholidichthys leucotaenia; assembly: GCA_020510985.1. Lineage (NCBI taxonomy): Eukaryota > Metazoa > Chordata > Actinopteri > Cichliformes > Pholidichthyidae > Pholidichthys > Pholidichthys leucotaenia. The sequence continues at coordinate 192,815,070 of CM035847.1, forward strand.
TAGGGCTGAAGGCCTGCGGTGGACGGATCAGCTGCCAGTGTGGTCGCATCCCTTTGTTCTGGGTGTTGACCTTGGACTTGGGCCGTCACAGAGTGTGTGTGCGCACGTGGGTGATGTGATTTAGGGGCCTGATTTGATGCGCCGCTCCTTTCTGGCACCGACTCACTGACGGTCGGCTGCAGTTCATTTGGTTGATATTATTACTGGGTGGCCCAGTTAAGGTTTTATAGTTTATTATTGTGTTCATAAAAATTTCTGTAACCTCTGGAACGCATCTCCTGCCTGTGGGCTCAAAGTTCAGGTCTGGGGAATAATTCTCTGGGTGAAATCCCGGGGTGGCGTTGTGGGGTTTTAGACTTAGACTTAGACTTAACTTTGTTAATCCCTTTGGGATAACTCCCTCTGGGAAATTTATTTGGTGACTTTAAGGTCAGAATGTTGTATATCAGCCTTATTTTGGGGATTTCTCTGTGCCGCAACACGAGCATAAAACACATAAAAATACACCAGCTGTGGGAGGACGATAAACTATGGCGACTAAAACTGGGTTTAACCTAAAACTGCTAAAATGCCCAATACTGAGGACCAGGCCCTCAAAGAAATTATAAGGTGTTTTTGCTTTACATTAACTAGTAATGTTGAATGGTAAATTGTTGCTGCTCCTCCTCCACGACCAGAACTTCTGGGATTTTGACAGTTTAAATAACCAGAGGGGGTTGATTCATTTCAACCAGGGATGGTAAATGACCTTCACTTCTACAGGGCTTTTTCCATCTCTAGATGACCAAAGGTCGCTGCAGATCCTACGATCCACACATTCACACACTGATGGGAACAGAGCTGCCACACACAAGTGCTGGCCTGTCCCACCAAGACCAACTGGGGCTTCAGGGTCCGGCTCAAGGACACTTCCACATGCAGACTGCAGACAGAGCAGGAATCGAACCCCTGACCCTCCCATCAGCAGTCAGCCACACTACACCTGCGCCACAGCTGCCCCCAACACAGGGATGGGCAACTTTGGTGGCAGTGAGCCAGAAATGTTACTCACTTCCTGAGGGCCACATTTACATGGAAACCTTTGGTGAGGGGGAAGGGGGGATTTTCTTCAAAGTCAAAAGTTTCACAATTAAAACTGAAAATACAAATGAAAATCAAAGCTACTCATTTTGATCATAGTAGAATTAAAATCACTGATAAAATGATATCAGGACCTAAATTTTAAAACTCCATCAAAATGATGATCAAAGAGAAATTCTGACGGTAATTAACAAAAAATCCATGAAGAAAAGGAAAGATGACGATGAAGAAAAATGTTTTTAAAATATTAGAAGAAAATGATCAAAGTAAAAAACAGTTTTACTGATAAATTTGCTGCATTTCTGGTTTAAATGAGCCTGTTTTTGCAAATCTATATTTTGGTCTTAGATGTTCAAGCTTCTACTGATAAATTTGCATCTATTTAAAAATTTATAACTTGTTAGTTGTTCTGGATTTTTTCTAGTGAGTTTTTCTTCTATAAATTTGCCTTTCAGAGTGAAACTTGTTGCTGTAAATCCTCCTCAGTGAGGTGCTGTAACATTTATGGTTGCAGTTCTAAATACGGTCAGACAGGATATAAAAAATAATTGATTTTTGGAAATGGACTGGCGGGCCCCAGTGGATGATGTTGGGGCCACATGTGGCCTGCGGGCCGCCAGTTGGCCATCCCTGATTTAAACCAACATAATGGTCTTGCCTGAACCAAGTGTCTGTCAGGGAGAGTAAATCAATGTGACGATCAGTGAACAGATCCTGGACTAGCAGAGACTTGGCAGTTAGAGAGCTAAGATTGAACAAACCACATTTAAGTTCTAAATGATGAGGAGGAACAGAGGCCAAGTCTTTAGATTTAGAGGCTCCAGGGTTGAGTTTTATCAGCTTCATGCTTCATCACTTTGGGATGCTTCTGCATTATATTTTTATTGATTTCAGAGGGAGCAGACAGTGATTCTGCGATGGGGAGACAGAGGCTAAGTTGAGGGCTGGTGAATGGACAGAAGCTGCTGCTGCTGCATCCATGTGAAAAACCTGCATCATTAATTTTAGAAGTTCCTGTGTTTAGAAGGTTTAGGGAAAATTTGACCTTTGACCTCAAGCACATCCAATGAGAGTGAAACTGCAATCTGTGCATCATCAGAGTAGGAAGGGAGACTTGAAAACTAAAGCCCACGTGGTCAGATGTGACCACTCTGAACGCTCCAGCCTCCCCTCGGAAATCAGACCCTGTGATGTCACAGAAGTGGGACAGACAGACGGACGGATGGATGGACGGACCCAGAACATGATCCCCCTTCTGTCTTCGTCCAAAGGCGTCTTCAGCCTCTTTGTGCTGTGATCGGCGGGGCAGAAAACAAACTTTTTTTTTTTAAAGACACAAATTAAAACAAAGTTTTCACACATTTATGAGAGAAAAAGTCACAATTTTATTTGATGAAAATTCACAAATTTCATCAATTCTATGAGGGGAAAGGTCAGAAATATGTTGGAAAAATGTATAAATTTATGACAATAAAGTGTTTAAAAAACAGAAAAGGGTCAAATTCACTACGAAAAAATGACAAATTTATAGGAGAAAGCCATAAAATTTAAGAGAAAATCTGTAATTTAAGAAAAGATTAACAAGAATAAATTAGCTAATTTTACACTAAAAACTAAAAATGTTTATCAGCAAAATATCATAACTTTAGGAGAGAAAAACCTGCAAATTGCTGCTGATGTTGAAGAGTTTTCAGCTGAAATCAGACAGACGAGGCAACAATCCTCCTCTGTCTGTCTGTCTGTTCCTCCTTTATTTCCTGTGAAGGATTTCTGATTGATGTGAAAGAATTCCCCCCTGAGCTCACACCACATTCTGACGCCTCCGTTGGCCACTTTAGCCGACAGGACGAAGAACAGATGATCAGGAGTTCATCTGAGGACCGCCATCTTGGTCAGCTTGGAGACGGTGCTCAGCACTGCTGAATGATGGGAAAAATCATGTCAAAACACCAGAAAAAGACCAGCAGAAAAAGGAGAAGGAAGACAACAAAGTCAGAGAAAAGATGCAGATTTACTTTCAATAAAAAATTAGACATTTAGGAGAATTCCAGTTGCAAGAAAAAGTATGTGAACCCTGTGGAACGTCCTGGTTTCATACCTGTCAAGGCATACCTCATGCCTCCCTTATTAGCGGGGCTTTCACACCTGTACTGAGTACTTAAAAACTGTATTTATCAGCAGATGAAAGAAAGCTGAAGCAAAAAAAAAAAAACTAAACAAACAGCAACTGCAACATGAACTATTTCAAACATATTTATTCAAATGTACACTTACAGTGGGGCAAAAAAGTATTTAGTCAGCCACCAATTGTGCAAGTTCTCCCACTTAAAAGATGAGAGAGGTCTCCAATTTTCATCATAGGTATACCTCAACTACGAGAGACAAAATGAGAAAAAAAAAATCCAGAAAATCACATTGAAGGATTTTTAATGAATTAATTGGTAAATTCCTCGGTAAAATAAGTATTTGGTCAATCCCAAAAGTTCATCTCAATACTTTGTTATATACCCTTTGTTGACAATGACAGAGGTCAAACGTTTTCTGTAAGTCTTGACAAGGTTTTCACACACTGGTGCTGGTATTTTGGCCCATTCCTTCATGCAGATCTCCTCTATAGCAGTGATGTTTTGGGGCTGTCGCTGGGCAACACGGACTTTCAACTCCCTCCAAAGATTTTCTATGTGGTTGAGATCTGGAGACTGGCTAGGCCACTCCAGGACCTTGAAATGGTTCTTATGAAGCCACTCCTTCGTTGCCTGGGCAGTGTGTTTGGGATCATTGTCATGCTGAAAGACCCAGCCACATTTCTTCTTCAATGCCCTTGCTGATGGAAGGAGGTTTTCACTCAAAATCTCATGATACATGGCCCCATTCATTCTTTCCTTTACACGAATCAGTCGTCCTGGTTCCTTTGCAGAAAAACAGCCCCAAAGTCTGATGTTTCCACCCCCATGCTTCGCAGTAGGTATAGTGTTCTTTCTTCTCCAAACACAACAAGTTGAGTTTTCATCAAAAAGTTCTATTTTGGTTTCATCTGACCATATGACATTCTCCCAATCCTCTTCTGGATCATCCAAATGCTCTCTAGCAAACTTCAGACGGGCCTGGACATGTACTGGCTTAAGCAGGGGGACACGTCTGGCACTGCAGGATTTGAGTCCCTGGCGGCGTAGTGTGTTTCTGATGTAGCCTTTGTTACTTTGGTCCCAGCTCTCTGCAGGTCATTCACTAGGTCCCCTCGTGTGGTTCTGGGATTTTTGCTCACCGTTCTCGTGATCATTTTGACCCCACAGGGTGAGATCTTGTGTGGAGCTCCAGATCGAGGGAGATTATTAGTGGTCTTGTATGTCTTCCATTTTCTAATAATTGCTCCCACAGTTGATTTCTTCACACCAAGCTGCTTACATATTGCAGATTCAGTCTTCCCAGCCTGGTGCAGGTCTACAATTTTGTTTCTGGTGTCCTTTGACAGCTCTTTGGTCTTGGCCATAGTGGAGTTTGGAGTCTGACTGTTTGAGGTTGTGGACAGGTGTCTTTTATACTGATAACGAGTTCAAACAGGTGCCATTAATACAGGTAACGAGTGGAGGACAGAGTAGCCTCTCAAAGAAGAAGTTACAGGTCTGTGAGAGCCAGAAATCTTGCTTGTTTGTAGGTGATCAAATACTTATTTTACCGAGGAATTTACCAATCAATTCATTAAAAATCCTTCATTGTGATTTTCTGGATTTTTTTTTTCTCATTTTGTCTCTCATAGTTGAGGTATACCTATGATGAAAATTGGAGACCTCTCTCATCTTTAAGTGGGAGAACTTGCACAATTGGTGGCTGACTAAATACTTTTTTGCCCCACTGTATATGGACACAATCTTGAGCCATAACTTTTTGGTAATGTGAAAATAATAAGCCAAGTAGCACAATTAAAATAAAAAAAAAAATAAAAAAAATAAAGGACATTAATAATAAATAAATAAAAATAAATAAAAAATATTTTTCAAATTTACATTAGCACAAGGTAGATTGCTTAATTTGAAAGTACACAATAAGAATTATTCTGAATATAGTTCTTAATTGTCAGCTAGCTACTGTATATACACTTGGAATTAAAGAGTTTTTAATTGTCAGCTTTGTTACACTAATGCACTTGGATGAACTTGAAACAAGAAAATGTTCACTGATGCTGCTTGTTATAGTTCCAAGTAGCAGCCTTTGCTGACTAGCATTTCTGAAGTGGCAGATCAGATCAGGTGGCAGATCAGAAGTGATCTGCCACCGATGGGGGTAGATTGTGCTCTGCCACAAAATGACAAAACATCACTTCTGCTAGTGATGCATTGGATTTGGAAGGCGTCGGTTCTCTCACTGGCTGAAAATGTTCATCCATCCATCGATAGGTTTTCGATTTGGCTACACAGTTTTTGTGGCCCTGTGTAGCAAAGTGCGACTTCAGGTCGAAAATCCCTGATGCAGTCACTTTTATGCTCCTCCTACATGGAACACAGAAGGAGTGTGTAGGGCCCTCTGGAGAAGCCTTTATCCATCCAGCGTATTTTCCCTTCTCAAAGTTAGGACTCTCCCATTCTTTTCGGTGGCGTCCAGTCCCTCGATTTCCCTTTTCTTCAAGCTTTGTTTTCTTCGCCGGCGGCGCGCTGCATGAAGCCATTTTGAAAATCACAAAAACACTGCTTAGGTGCGCTTGTGGAGGATCGAAATAAGTGCAGGCGGACACGGCGAACTGAAGTTTAAAAGGGTGCTTCATGCAGACAGTCAACTTATATACCCGGCTACAGACAATGCATGCATGGCACATTAGCATCACAGTATACAGCAGGAAAGCATGGACATTTGCATTAGAGTCACACATATCAGGCGCAGGATTACTGGCGCCGGGATTCCTCTCTGTTCCGGAGCCACAGGACAACAGAAGGTGCAAGGCACATCTGCATAATGATCAGTCCACACCTCTCACTGTTGTGATAATTGCTCAAGCTGAGCGCTCTGCCAGCCCCGTACGCTGTGGGGGTCATACACGAGGTGTTCCTCCACACTCAATAATTTTTTTTCCCTTATATTTTTCTTTTTGGCGTACAGAAATGGCAATACGCCCGTATTTGCTAAAATTGTATTTTCCCCGTATTAAAATATGGCGAAACTGTATCACTTGACAGGTATGTGGTTTTCTGCATTAATTGGTCATAAATTGTGATCAGATCTACAGCTAAGTGCCAAGTTCAGACAAACAATGTTGTGAACCTAAAACCACACAAACAATTATAATATTTCAAGTCTTTACTGGACACATTTACCACCAATTAATGCAGCAGACCTGGGGCCTCATGAACAAAGGGTACTGACGCACAAAAACATGGCGGATATCCTTTTCCGTGGAAAATTCCAGATGTATCAAGAATGGAATGACCGTGGAAATGTGCACAGCCCCATGCCAACTTCATGGCTGGCGTACGTACGTTTCTACTGTTATTGGTTCTTTGGCGCCACAGAGACTGATGATGACATGAAAATGATTGGACACACCAGAGACACACGAGGAACAAACATCCAAGTGTGCACAATTTGATGAGTGAATGTGTGGTTAGAGGGGTGTGGCTGCTGGTCCGCACCGGCGGTCTCCCCGGCTGCTGCTGACTGTTGGTGGTTGTTGGTGCCTGCTACATCTGCCCCGTGGCCACCCCAAGTGATAAGGGTGAAGGACTGTGGGGGAGTGTGGGGGAGTTTCATCCAGCCGAGCAGTCAAGGCACGTGACACAGAAGAGCTGGACTTCAAGAATTTGCAACCAGCATTTTTCCATTTATGTCAGATACTGTGCAGGCAAACAGCTTCACTCTAAAACATGCGACACCCAGCAACAACCAAATGAAAATCAGCTGCTGATCTACCCAGAGATAATTAGCCTGGTTAGAACAGACCAATGTCCACAGGGAAGGCAATAAATACACACATTTTACAGATACTCAACAATACCTTAAAATATTCATTAAACATATAATATTTACACAATATTTACAAAATCACACAATAAATAAACACCCATAAATAGTCCAATAAATAGTATAAACCGTTAGTTACATTAAATCCACCACCAACTTCCCTCTATTCTTCTATTGCAGACTTTTTCCTCCTGGCACCCTCCACAAGGCGCTCGAACCCCCGGGGAATCTTTTGCCTGCGACACCACCAGGAAGCACGCTGGCAAAGCTACGGTAAGTGGTTTTATATTTATTTCACACAATTGACTTAATTATGAACATTAACTCTTTACCTCACAGGTGGACTTCAACTCCCCCAGAAAACAGATCAGCCCACAAATAAACACCATTTACAACTACCAACTCTGTGTGTGTTTTATACATTAGAATATATTCCAACATTTGAAAGTTATAAATTCTCTTGCACATATAATCTACCATCTAATTAAAGAGGTCCATACCAGTGGGGACACTCCGTCATCACAGGGAGAGCATGAGTAGATGCGAGTGAGAGTGTGTGTGTGTGTGGATGAGCGTGGGTGGGTGTGGGCGACTGTGAGGGCGAGTGGGAGTGGGCGGGGAACTGAGTGGGTACAGGAGTGGGAGAGAGTGGGTGAGTCTTGGTGCGGGAGAGTGAGTGTGGAATTGTACGGGGGGAAAGGGAGCGTGAGAGTGAGTGAGTGTGGGTGTGAGTGGGTGTGTATGAGGGCGTGAGTGCGGAGGAATGAGTGTGTGTGCTGGTTGGGGGGTTCTGGACTGAGAGGGTGGTGCTTCCTGACCGTGTGGGCTCCCTTGGAATGGGTGGGTTGGCCCCCCGTGGGGCTCCTGTGCCTTGCTGCCGCCTTCCTTTGGCGAGGGGGCATGGAGGTTCCCAGGGTGTGTGTAGTGGCACTGGGGTGGGTTGGGTTCGCTGTACGGGTGTTCAGGGGCAGGGGGGAGAGCACTGATCTTCAGACACCTAGAGCCAGCTGGTCCAGAGGGGCGGGGGTGCACCATATCGACAGCTTGGCAGCCTGGCCTTCTTTGGCTGTCCCTCCTGGGGTGGATGCCTGGTTGTCCTGGGGTTTGTTGGTCTCGGAACATTTAAGGCACTTTTCCACTTGGCCCAGTTTGGCCTTGTTTCGCACAGTACGGGACGGTACAGTTCGGCTAGCGTTGTTTTTCCACCGCACTAGGTGTCATTTGAAGTGGGTGGGAAATAGTTACAGGGAGGCCGCACAACCCTCTCCCTCCCGCTACAAAAAACAAGCATAACTGGCGTAAATCAAGCGTAACGTTACGCAAAACACAAGTTGGCAGGATATGAGGCGTCTGCGTTCTCTGGCTGTTTTTGCCAGAATAAAGGCAAAAACGGAGAACAGAAGGCAAACCCGCAATACGACACACTCTGGAAAGGTACTGGAGCATTTAGAAGCCATGAGGATACCAACTACATTACGTATGACGGTAAGCTAATGATTGCTAATGCTACTTTGCTTTTAAGTCCGCCGTACAACATTGTAATGTCGGCAAGTTATCGATATTAGGTCCTAAAATATGTATTCTGTGTGTGTGTTTCAGATGGCTCTCTTGCGGCAAAAATATTGCTTCAAACGGTTGGCATTAACGTTCAACACAGTGATGTGACCCCAAGTTCACGAACGTGAAGTGGCTGTAACGTCTGTAGAAATGTTTAGCTTCCTGTGCAATAAATTGATCTGATCTGTGTCAAAATCATGGAAAGACTGTTGAGACGTCATGGAATTTATCTGCTCCAGCCAGTGGTGTTGTGGCAAAACATGGATCAGGGGCCATATGAGCCGTTAAATATATATTTCAACAGGTAAACAGAACTGAGTTAGGCTTAAGATATATTTAACAATTATGATGCATTTTAAGCCAAAACAAATAGATCTAGGATTAAAAGTAATTAAAATAGTGCAGTCAAAAGGTTACATGGAGAAATACGTGGATTAACTGGAAATATATGGTATTGAGTATTGCTGACTACATGTAGATACTGTATAAATATATATTCTCTGCATCAACAGTGAACTATACATGTATTCATGTAGTATTGCCCTGGGAATTTTGACAGTAAACCTTTGTACTTTTGCAGATGTCTCTATTTTGTTTTACAGTCTTCAGCAAATAATTGTGTTGGTTACTTTTCTTAAAAATGAGCCATTATTTTCAAAGTCACTGTTAAATGGTTCGTAATGTTGACTCTTTTCCCACCGGTGTCTGAACAGACAAAATAGAAAATCATGATGCAAACACATAAATCACTAAATTGTTTATTCCAATCAGAAGCAAATTACAGATTATTTAGAATGTGCAAAAATCAAACTGTAAAAAAAAAAAAAAAAAAAAAAAAAAAAAAAAAAAAACTGGAATGGGTAACACGCCAGCCATGCTGCCTCACTGAGAAGCAACTGGTCGGCCCCTCGTACTGGTCCTGGTTCAGCAGATCTTCAGCCTGCATCTCTGTAAATAGTGAGGCAAGGTCCGGTTTGGGTGGATCATTTTCCCCTTGCCTAGATGAAAGACAGAAATGGGTGGTGGATAATTAAAGAAAGTTTAAAACATATTTGAGAAATGAAAGAATGAATCTTTATTTCGGATAGATTAGATTAAAAGAAAGGAACAGAATAATAGAACAAAGGGGGAAAAAATCCAATAAGGTCAAATTAAACAGCAACTCCTCGGATTATACAATTCAACATAACTTATCCGAAATGGGTGATGGCTGAAGCCACAGCTTATATTTCCCACCCATGTTCCAGCTAAGAATTCAAAAATAAAATAAGAGTGATTACAAATCAGAACAAAGCTAAGACAAAACGTGACAAAAACTAAGCAACAGCACAACACAGACTGGATATGATAATCCTTATGTGATTTTACATGTCGTTTTGTATGTACAGCCATGGACAAAATTGTTGGTACCCCTCTGTTAATGAAAGAAAAACCCACAGTGGTCACAGAAATAACTTGAATCTGACAAAAGTGGTAATAAATAAAAATCCTATGAAAATTAACCAGTGAAAATCAGACAATGCTTTTGAACTGTGGTTCAGCAGAATTATTTTAAAAAACAAACTCATGAAACAGGCCTGGACAAAAATGATGGTACCCCTAGAAAAGATTGAAAATAATGTGACCATAGGGACATGTTCAACCAAGATGTGTCCTCTAATTAACATCACAGGTGTCTACAAACTTGTAATCAGTCAATCGGCCTATTTAAAGGGTGACAAGTAGTCACTGTGCTGTGACCATTGTGGGTTTTTCTTTCATTAACAGAGGGGTACCAACAATTTTGTCCACGTGTGTATGTTTGGAGTATTTCATCCTTTAGTTTTTGTTTAAATTGTCCAAGCGTTGTACATGATTTTAATTCAGCTCCAAAAGCATTCCACAGTCTGACTCCTTGCACTGAGACACAGTGTTGCTTGGTGGTAGTTCTGACTGAAGGTTTTTGAAATATACATGTTCCTCTGAAATGATATTGTTATTTGGAACAACTTTTGGATATTTGCAGGCAGTGATAGATTCTTAGCTTTAAACATTATTACTGCAGTTTTAAAGTCAACCAGATCTTTCAACTTGAGAGCTTTTAATTTAAGAAAAAGTGGGTTTGTTGGTTCCCTGTAAGCAGCTTTGTTTATTATTCTAATAGCTCTCTTCTGAAGCATAAAGACTGGATATATGTTTGTTTTATATGTGTTTCCCCATACTTCAGTACAATATGTCATGTATGGGTATTGGTATCCTCTCTGAAGATCTGGAGCAGGTGGCTGGGGAGAGGGAAGTCTGGGCTTCTCTGCTTGAACTGCTGCCTCTGCGACCCGGACCTCCGGAAAAGTGGTAGAAGATGGATGGATGGATGTCGATGTATGGGAGCATTAATGAATGATACAAAGTGTATAGCGTGGGTTGATTCAGCAAATATTTCACTCTGTGCAGTATTGCGATTGGTTTGCATATTTTACCTTTAATATAATTAATGTGACTTCCAACACAGTTTATTGATTATTACGCAAAGGATTTTAATTTTAGACTACACATATAAAATAAATTCTAATGGTGACTGAACAACTCCCATTCCCCAAGGTGCAAGATACACTGTTATGACTATAACTCATAAAGGATCACAGAAGTGATCTGATAAAATAAATAAACAAGAGGTTTATTTTATGGTGGCTATTATTGGATGTGCCATTCATTTTCAATTACTCTGTAATTAATATTCACACAAATAAATCTCAATTCAGTCCCTTTCATATTAAGTGGAGATTGTGCTACTTTAAATTTGGCACTTTACCTAAACCTTAACGTAAAGCGAGGTAGTCGAATCCAGGAAAAAAATGCTTTTTTTGCGTGCATGGAAAGAAAATCCTACAGACACATATAGTGCGATTGTCTGCGAGTGTGAATAACCTGTTCCACGAGCAAATGTACATTTTTTGGTCCGTGTTTGTTTACATCAGCCAGGATACTTTGTGCGCCGATGGGCCGTAGGGCTCCTGTATTTTACATCCGGAAAAAAACAGTGAAACGGGAACAGCAGGAAGAGCCATAGTATCGTCGTCTAATCGTTTTATAACACATTTCACAACTAAAAATAGTAACATTTCCACAAAAAATGTGCTATATTAACAACACGATCGCATTTTGCACACGACTCGCTCTCCGGTGGCTGCCCCGAGAAGTGAACAAATGCAAGGACGCTTGAATTCTTTCCTCCCGAAAATATCATTTTTGATTATTAATTACAGCTAAACGGGAGCAGTTTCGATGCCGACATTTCACATACAAATCCTAATATACGTGTTCTATACACCATCGGCTTTTGTGTATCTGACTACCTCGCTTTAAAAAGCAAAAGATTTGACTATAAATATGATGTGTTGTTTACCTGTCACAATACATTGGTGTCAAAACGTCGCCATTCCGAGCAGATCCTGTTTGGACTCTACAATGAAATACACACAAATTAAGTACATGCACAGCAAGAAAGTGCAACATGTAAAAAAAACAAAAAAAAAAAACACCTTTTAACCAGGATTACAACTAGCTTATTTCATCAGATATTGTCAACACAAAAAAGCAACATACAAGGACGGACGTAGCATTGAGCTACTGTAGGTCATTGTTTAAACATGATTAAGTTTTCGTCTGTCCTAAGTGAACTTTTCACTGTTGGAAAAAATAACGTAAAACATGAATATCACATCACTCACTGTCCTGTATATCACAATATCACGGCTTCAACTGCTGAAGTTGGGTGCGTCATGGCTGTACATTCAGTTCAATTTGGGTGGCTGGGTTTAATTCCCGGTGCGTCTCCGTCTATTTTGTGGTGTGTCTGCTTGTGTGCCCCACTGCAAGCTCAGTCTGCTTCCCTCTGCATTCTCTCATCAGCCGAAATGCACAGAAAACTCTGCTGGACCGCGGTGTTAGATTTCTGCTGATTTCTGTTAAGCCATTCTGTCGTTGTTGTTTATAATATCACTTGTTCGCGGGCTCACTGACAAAAAATTGCAAATGGCGGCCAACAAGCAATTCTCGAAAGTCAGTGTAACGCCTACTCTTATGACGCTACGCCCAGACCAATGAATGGCCAGCAGTGAGCTTGACGAAACCATGCCGGTACCCTTCGGACTTGCTCTCGATTGGTGCCAATAAAAGTGGAACAGTTCTGAAATAACAGAACTGTTAGGCCATTGGGTGCCGAATGGAAAAGCAGACAAATGGGGCCGAACCGTGCCAAACGGTGCCAAACTTGGCCAAGTGGAAAAGCACCTTTATGCTCTGTGGGGGTTGGTGGCGCTGTCTTGCTTGCTCAGGCTTTCTGAGGGGGGGTTGCTGCGACATGCCACCCTCTTTGTCTGTTTCCTGGGAAATCACTCACACACTTACTTTGTGTGCACTCTCATATACACACACATGCACACACCCACATCTCTCCTTTAACAGGTGCAGATACCAGACATAATGAGACCTTTTCACTTGAAGAAACAGATTGTCTTCTGCTTGTTTCAGTTGTGTTAGTCTGTTTGTCTTCTGTTTGTTCCTCTCCCTTTTCTTTCCCCCTCTCCACCCCTCCTTTCCTCATTTCCCCACATAGGGTCCCTCATGGGTAAAACAATTTAAATAAAGTATTAAAAGCCATTACAGGTGGAGTTTCTAAATAATATACAGTATACTGTATATATGTACTGTATGAAGCTCCTTTTGGCAAAGTTAATCTGTTTGGCACAATAAGGAAAGCAGATTTCTGTTCTGCTGACCTAGCTGCTTGACAGGGCAAGGGGAAAAAATATGAGTGGTTATAAAAGCAAGTACAAAGAAGTGCAGAAAATACCTTCAACAACAATGGCGTTAACATTATTAGAGGATATTGTAAATCGCACAGTCAGCAGAGAAAGGGTGTTTAGACACAGATGATGTTCTGGCTCAGGATGATGACTGGCTTGTCAGCTGATTTAGGTTTCCACAGACAGTCCTTGTGGAACTGTGCTCACAGCTACAGCCGCTCTTGCAGTGTGACACGACGAGAAGTCGTGAGCTGCCCATTCCAGTGCAGATGCTGACAACACTGGGGTTCCTGGTAACAGGTATTCAAGAGGGACCTGGCAGACACATCGGGAATTTCCCAGTCAACCCTGAGCCGAGCTATGCCAGCTGTGTGGGATGGCATTATCTAGCTGTCACCCAGGTACATCATGTTCTCATACAATGCAGTTGAACAGGCCAACATCAAAGTGCAATTTGCAGCAAGAGCCAGTTTTCCTAATGATTCTGATGAATAGCAGTGTTGGGAACAAACTACAAGCTGGCCCTGTGCAGATGGGTGGGCTTCTTGGTGAGTAAATTCATGTAATTGTCCTAATAATAACCCGACTCATGCGCAATGCGTCCGTGCACCCCCAAATATCACCCCGTCTTCAAAACTTCATTACAAGTCAGTGGGGCGAGTAGGTGACTTCCTTTAATTGCTGATTAAACTACAGTTTCACAGCATTCTACCAAGCCCCCGATTGCCTCTGTGTGTACAGTAGTTATGTCAATAAACACATGCGTAAAGTTTGGAATGCAACAGTCTCACTCTTTCCCTGGCGCACTTCATTCATTTACAATAGTAAAAGAAAAATAGTAAAAAGTAAAATAGTAAAAAGAAAAATTTATTATATAAAGCTTTCCTAAAGAAAAGAACAAAAGAAGCAGAGCAGCGGTATAAAACATACAAAAATAAGTTAACATATATAATAAGCTGTAGTAAAAGAGACTATTACAGTAAAGAACTGGAGAAAAACAGAGACAATATTAAAAATACATGGACAATACTCAACAGTATCCTTGGAAATAAAAGCAGAAATACAAGCTACCCAACTAACATTCCAAAAAATAATAAAACGACTCAGAGTGTGAATATTGCTTCACCTGCAGATGAATTTAATAATTTTTTTGTTAACATTGGACCTAAACTGGCCCGAGAAATACCCACTACGGTGCCAACAGGTGATACAATATGCAATAACACTGCTGTAAAAGACTCCATCTTCATAAAGAACACAGACGAAAGAGAGGTCATTGAAATTGTTAAATCGTTCAAAAGTAAAACATCTACTGACTGTGATGGTATTGACATGCTACTAGTCAAAACTGTTATCGAATGCATAGTAAAACCACTGACGTATATCTGCAACCTGTCTCTCCAATCAGGTATATTTCCCAATGCAATGAAAATAGCTAAAGTAATTCCGACATACAAGACGGGTGACAGAGGGGAACTCTCAAACTATAGACCAATTTCACTATTACCGCAATTTTCCAACATACTTGAAAAAATATTCTATGAGAGAATTGACAACTTCATACTGAAGAATGATTTATTATGTGAGCAGCAATATGGGTTCAGACACAAGAGGACAACTGCATATGCCCTAATGGAATTTACAGAAAAAATATCAACAGCCATTGAAAATAAAGAGTATTCAGTTGGAGTATTCCTAGATCTTAAAAAAGCATTTGATACAGTAGATCATAATTTATTATTAAAGAAACTACAAAATTCTGGTATTAGAGGGGTAGCACTGTCCTGGTTAAGTAGTTACTTAAAGAATAGATATCAGTATGTATGTGTTAGCAACAAAAACTCAGAGTTGCTGAAGGTCACCTGTGGAGTCCCACAGGGTTCAGTTTTGGGACCATTATTATTCAATATGTATATAAACGATATATGTAAAGTTTCAGAAAAAATGGACTTAATATTGTTTGCCGATGACACTAATCTGCTATGCAGTGGAAACAATTTGGAACAACTTCTGGATACACTCGGGAAGGAATTAGAAAAGCTTAAACTGTGGTTTGATTCAAACAAATTAACGCTCAATTTAAGTAAGACAAAATTTATAGTCTTTAACAACCATCACAACAATCCAGTACCCAAACTCAGTGTAAATGGTGTAGAGATTGAAAGGGTATCTGAAACTAAATTCCTTGGAGTAATAATTGATAACAAACTGTGTTGGAAGTCACATATTAATTATATTAAAGGTAAAGTTTCCAAATCAATTGCAATATTACACAGAGTGAAATATTTGCTGAATCAACCCACACTATACACCTTGTATCATTCATTAATACTCCCATACATGACATATTGTAATGAAGTATGGGGAAATACATACAAAACAAACATATATCCACTCTTTATGCTTCAAAAGAGAGCTATTAGAATAATAAACAAAGCAGCCTACAGGGAACCAACAAACCCACTTTTTCCTAAACAAAAAACTCTCAAGTTGAAAGATCTGGTTGACTTTAAAACCGCAATAATAATGTTCAAAGTGAAGAATTTATCACTGCCCGCAAATATCCAAAAGTTGTTCCAAACAAGGGAGAAACGATATCACTTCAGAGGAACATGTATATTTCAAAAGCCTACAGTGAGAACAACCACCAAGCAACACTGTATTTCAGTGCAAGGAGTCAGATTATGGAACGATTTTGGACCTGAATTAAAATCATGTACAACGCTTGGACAATTTAAACAAAAACTAAAGGAAGAAATACTCCAAACATATTTACAAGACGACATGTAAACTCACATAAGGATTGACATATCCAGCCTGTGTTGTGTTGTAGCTTAGTTTTTTTTTATTTGTTGTTTTTTTTTTTCTCTCTGTGACATTCTGTCTTAGATTTGTCTTGAATAGTAACCGCTCAACTTAGCTTAGCTTAGTTTTCCTTTTTTTTCTCTCAGTCACACTTTGTCTTAGCTTTGTTCTAAATTGTAATCAATCTTGTCTTGTTTACTCTTTTTTCTTTTGAATTCTTGGATGGAATATGGGTGGGCAATATAAGCTGCGGCTTCAGCCATCACCCATTTCGGATAACTCACGTGGAATTGTTTAGTAGAAGGAGTCTTTGTCTAATTTGACCTTGTTATTATATTATACAGTTTCTTTTAACCTGTACTGTATTATCCGAAATAAATTCATTCATTCATTCATTCATTCATAGTAGTGTGTGTAATCCATGCAAGTTGTATATAGCTCTAAAGGATGAGATTTGCATTTTGGACATAAAATATGTACTTGTGGAGTCTAATGTGATCCGCTTTCAACTGACAGGTGACCATGGCTACCCACTAAATAGGTTCATATCGTCTTCTTTTTCGTGACAGTTTTCCTTTAATTCAACCAGCTGATCCACCCGGCTGGTCACAAATCACAGCGATCAGCTGACGCTTCTGAGGACGACTGCAGATGTCAGTGGAAACATGTCAAGATTAAATAAACATCTCCTTCTCATGCCTTTCTGAATAAAGGAAAACAATAAACTAATCTTATAAGGCTGTGAGCAGGATATTGAATTCCCCGTATCTGGCACTAATGCGGGAGGACAGCGTGGCAAACAAAACGTTTTTACACCCCTCTACCTCATTCAGGAGCACCTCCAACTCACAGTCCGTGAAATTCCATTAAACCCATTTTTTCTGATCATGGATACAGGAGAATCAAACCTGTAGCGTTTGTATATATCTATTTGCACATCTATCTGCATCTAATTGCATATTCAAATGGGGGCGTGTCAAGGGAGGAGTCCAGTATTTCCTCACGTGTTCAGTTTCAAGCAGATTGGGATGTACAAAGGAAATGTGCTTGGATTCCTGCATAGGGACGGTTTCATACAACTTTTTTTGCTGAGGGCTTTTCTTGATTTAAACGTACGTCATTTTTCAGGAGGAAATCCACACAAGTCTTTGTACATGAGGCCTCAGGTCCCTGTAGAAGTTCCTGATTTAACAGAAAAAACAGTTGCAAGGAAAAAGTCATTAATTTCCTAGATAAAGGGGGGAGGGGGGTAATAACTTTTGGAGAGATAAAAGCTTTAAAAATTCAGTTTAAAAACGTGAAACTCAAAAAATGTAAAATTAATGGAAAAAATGCAAATTCACAAGAAAAAATATGTTACTTTAAGAAGACTCTTCTGGATAAAAAATTTACCAAAAATTAGAAAAAAACCCCAGACAAATATAAAAATTTTATAAGAAACGATTTTTCCATCTAAAAAATTAAGGAAAATATTGACAAGTACAAGAAGTACTTGTACTTGTACAAGAAAAATGTCATCAATTTACCAGAAACAAAACTTGAAAATTTACAGTTGTGGTGACACTAGACACAGCAGGTGGACATCCTCTCACACCCAGAAGCAGTGAAGAGGGGCAGAACAATGGACTGAAGGGGGTAGCCCCCCCAAGGAGTAACTAGACAGACAATGAGGCGCCTTCGCCCCTGCTGCTCCAAGCCACAGCAGGAAGAGCAGGGGCGTGAATGTATTGTCATGAATGTAGAAATGTTATGCTAACGTGTCACACATTCTCTTTGTACACACACAAGCATAATGCACCAGCCCAGCTCAATATCCATACCATTAAAGCTATATGAGCAGAATGCAGAGAGAGTTGGGAGGCTCTTCCACTGAGACTCGGGCCCCAGCGTGGCCGCTGGGACCACAGGCTGTACATATATGTTAGAGGGTCCATAAAGATTCTGTGTCAACCTACGCTTGTGCCTCGCCTCCACATCCTTTCCTTACATCCTCTACACAGTTAAAAATGGGATGAAAAAAAGTTGATAAAAATCACCAGAAAAAAATGACAAATTTACTTAAAATTTTAAAACCCACAATATTACCTTAAAATATGTATTTTAACTAGACATAATTCAAAGTTGTCAAAGAACACGATGATGGTATAAAAAGGTGGATTTAAATTTGGACAGTAGTTGTAGCACCAGACTTCAGAGGAAACTTGGATGATTTTAGCCTTAAAAAAACGCAAAAAAAAAAAAAAAAGCTGAAAAAAGTGATAAATAACCAACTTTTTTTGGCATGTTTTCTAAGCCGAACTGAAAATATTTTAAGGACAGTTTAATACTGTCAAACAAAACAATTTTATACCACTTATCTTTTTAGGGAACAAGAGTTTTTATTGCTTGTTAATATAGTCGCTAAAGGCAAACAGCAGAAACACTCAGGGCTGAAATGGTTCAAACAGGAAACATCGATGATTTTCCCTCAAAACTTCATTTTTATTCAAAACTGATGAGTTCAAATATCTAAACCATCAAATATTTAACTTTTATAATAAATACAAACACAGAAAAAACTACAACAATGGCAGCAGTGATGCGTTGGTTCTGTCCGTCACTAATAACGGTCCGGAGAAACAGCAGCTGGAAACAAAAGAAGCGTTCCTATCAGCAGAGAGAAAACTGAAAACTAAACTATTTGTACGGAGCCCCTACGGAGGGCTCTGGAACCATGGACTACATTTATTTATTTTTTTTGGGGGGGGGTACATCATGTGACTTTTCCTTCATAAACTTCCCATGAGTTTGTGACTTTTGTCAGCACGGTGGTGCAGTGGTTAGCACTGTTGCCTTACAGCTAGAAGGTTCCTGGTTCAAATCCCCAGGATGGCAGAGGTTGGAACCTTTCTGTGTGGAGTTTGCATGTTCTCCCTGTGCTGCGTGGGTTTACTCCGGGGGCTCCGGTTTCATCCCACAATCCACAGGGATGAGAATCCTCGGCGAAATTCCTCAGATTTGATCATGTCTAGAGTCATTCTCGTGAATCGTCTAAATTCGAGGAGAATTTTTTTTTTTGGGGGGGGGGGTATGTTATGAGCGGCGAGTCGTATTTTCGATCGGCTGCTAAAATCCACCACGCATAACGCGCTACCCAGCGAGATCAGTAATGTAATGTAACAAGGCCACTGATTGGCTGATACTTATTGAAGCAACCAATCTGTGATTTTGTTAGATTTTCTTTGTCATATCCAACACGTGGAGCGAAATGCAAATGGTGGACAGTTCAATCAGTTCAATCAACTGAGTTTTCCCGATTTCGTGAAAATGGTGAACCTAAAACTCACGAAAGACAACAAAGCAAGAATTCTAGAAATTGACAAAGGGATAAGGAACAAGTTTCGTTGGGAATGGCTCGAAAAAACTGTGTCAATGACTGTAAAGTGACATGTTTCAGGACCCAGGAGACAGACACTGACACGAGTAGATAGTGACAATAATCCCTTTATTGTAATGTGAGAGAGTGTAGTGCATGAGTGAGTGCAAGTATAGTAATTCTGGTCGCTGGAACTGAGCAGTCCGGATGGTGACCTGGCAACCCTGTAACACACAAGCAGATACAATTACCGCTGTTCAGCACTCGTGAGTAATTGTAGATGATGGGGCTTACTTGGGTGATCCACAGGTAGTGTCCTGCTGACTTCCAGCGGCTGTGCAGCGTGGAGGTGAATGTGCTCGTGGCCGTGGTGGTGAATACACCTGTTGCTGTGACGATGACAGTTCTTGTGATGGTGATGGCAGTGATTCCACAGACCGTGACGATGACAGTTCCTGTAGCTGTAACAATAACAGCTCTTGCAGCTGTGGTGATAGACGTACCCGTAGCTGAGGTGGTAGCGAGGAGCTACGTGGCTGAGGTGGCAACGCCCCATCGGCTGGGGAAGTCGGTCCACCGCCTGGGAGGTCCACCTGTGCACAGGGGTAAAGGCAAGGGGTAGAATAACAAACTGTTCTCTTACGTGGCAGTTCCTGACGAGACGTTCTTGACTGAGCTTGGGAACGAAGTTCTGGTTCATACTCCGATGAGGAGGACAGACGACTCCGTGCCGGGCTGTCAGCAACACTGGCTTTTAACAGCCGCTGATTGGCACCTGTTGGTCTGTGCGCAGCTGGGACTGATGAGACAGATGACGGCCCAGAGGCCGCCATGACAGTACTCCCCCCTCTAGCAGTGCCTCCAGGCACCTGCCCAATTCTATCTGGATTCGCCCGATGGAAGTCGCGGATCAGCTGCTTATCCAGGATCAACGCTGGGCGAATCCAAGAACGATCCTCCGGTCCAAAGCCCTCCCAGTCCACCAAATACTGAAGACCACGACCTCGCCTGCGAACGTCCAGGATGGCAGTCACCCCCCAGGCCGGATGGCCATCGATTATCCTCGGGGGGGCGGGGGCTGCGGGAGGCGGACACAGGGGATCAGAGATGTACGGTTTGACCTGGGAGACATGAAAGGTGGGGCAGATGCGCATCGAAGAGGGGAGAGACAGGCGCACAGACACAGGATTAATAATACAAGAGATGGTGTAGGGACCAATGAAGCGCTTAGTAAGCTTACGCTTCTCAGCCGGTACACCAATATTCCGGGTAGACAACCAAACCTTCTGACCCACCTTGTAGTCCGGGGCGGGTCTCCTATGCCGGTTGGCCACCTGGATGTTGCGTTTCGTGGTCCTTAACAGGGCTCGGCGGGCGATGAGCCAAACTCGCCGACAGCGCTTGATGTGAGCTTGGACCGATGGAACCGCTACCTCCCTCTCCTCCTCCGGGAACAGCGGTGGATCAAAACCAGAGGACGCCTTGAAAGGGGAGACGCCCGTAGCCATAGAGACCGTGGTGTTATGAGCGTACTCAATCCAAGGAAGATGCTTGCTCCAGGAGGATGAGCAGGAGGAGATGACACAGCGCAACGTGGCCTCAAGCTCCTGGTTCGCCCGCTCACACTGGCCATTACTCTGGGGATGATAACCAGAGGAGAGGCTGGCTGTGGCTCCCAGCGCCGCGCAGAACGCCTTCCAGACCTGCGAGACAAACTGTGGTCCCCGGTCCGACACTATGTCGGCGGGGATGCCGTGGAGACGGACCACATGCTGAACGAGGAGGTCCGCTGTTTCCTGAGCTGAAGGCAAACCCCAAAGAGGCACAAAATGGGCTGCCTTTGAGAAATGGTTCACTATAGTCAAAACTGTGGTGAAGTTATCTGAGGGGGGCAAACCAGTCACAAAATCCATAGCAACATGGGACCAGGGGCGAGAAGGGACCGGCAATGGATGTAACAGGCCCGCCGGGGGGGATGATGTCGTCTTCCCGGTGGCGCACTGAGCGCAAGCCCGGATGTAGCCCACCACGTCCTTCCGTAGCCCTGGCCACCAGAAAGTCCTCTGGAGAAGGTCCACAGTCCGACCCACCCCTGGATGACAAGCCAACTTGGAGGCATGACCCCACTCAATCACTTGCCCCCGAATGGCGCGTGGAACAAACAGGCTGCCCGGGGGACCCCCTCCCGGGTCCGGCTCCGTCCTCTGAGCTCTACGAACTGTTTTGCAAATACCCCAGGACAGAGCGCCCACGACACAGGAGGGCGGCAAGATGGGAGTTTCCTGATCCTCAGAGGATGGTGCATCAAACTGCCGCGAGAGGGCATCCGGCTTACCGTTCTTGCTTCCCGGCCGGTAAGTGATGGAAAAATTGAACCGGCCGAAAAAGAGGGACCAACGAGCCTGGCGTGCATTCAGGCGCTTCGCCGTCCTGAGGTACTCCAGGTTACGGTGATCAGTCCATACCACGAACGGCTGAGCAGCCCCCTCCAGCCAGTGTCTCCATTCCTCCAAAGCGAGCTTCACTGCCAGCAGCTCCCTGTCTCCTATGTTGTAATTTCTCTCTGCTGGGGACAGACGATGAGAGAAGTAAGCACATGGGCAAATCTTACCATCTTCGGGAGAGCGTTGAGAGAGCACCGCTCCTACCCCCGAATCAGAGGCGTCCACTTCCACCAAGCACTGCAGCTTCAGACCCACCTGAGTCAGGACACGGGCCGAAGCAAACTCCTTCTTCAACCTCTCAAACGCCCCGGCTGCCTCCTTACTCCAGCAAAACGGGGTCTTAGGGGAGGTGAGCGCAGTCAGAGGGCGAGCAATATTACCAAAGTTGGGCACAAACCTCCGATAGAAATTAGCAAAACCCAAGAATCCCTGAAGCTGCTTCCTAGAGGAGGGTGCGGGCCAATCCACCACTGCCTTGACCTTGGCCGGGTCAGGAAGCACCTGGTTCCGGGCTATTATGAACCCTAGGAAGGAGGTCTGGTCAGTATGGAACTCACATTTCTCTGCCTTGACGAACAGTTGATTCTCCAGGAGGTGCTGTAGCACTTTGTGGACATGCACCTGGTGCTCTTCTAGTGTGCGAGAGAAGATAAGTATGTCATCAAGATATACAAACACAAACGAGTTCAGGAAGTCCCGTAAAACATCGTTTATTAACCGCTGGAAGACGGCCGGAGCGTTGGTTAACCCAAACGGCATTACCAGGTACTCAAAATGCCCGCTTGGGGTCCGGAACGCCGTCTTCCACTCGTCACCTTCTCTAATGCGCACTAGGTGATAAGCATTCCTGAGATCTAGCTTAGTAAACCAGGATGCCCCCTGGAGGGAGTCAAAGGCTGTGTTCATCAAGGGCAGAGTGTATTTGTCTTTTACCGTAATCTCGTTGAGACCCCGGAAGTCGATGCAGGGGCGTAATGAGCCGTCCTTCTTCCTGACGAAGAAGAACCCGGCACCCACAGCCGAAGACGACGGGCAGATGATTCCAGAGGCCAGGGACTCCTTGATGTAAGCGTCCATAGCCTCGCGCTCCAGGGCTGATAGGCTATACAGGCGGCTAGCAGGAAGAGGGGCCCCAGCCTTCAGATTGATAGCGCAGTCGTAAGGGCGATGGGGGGGGGGGGGTAGAGACAACGCCCGTGACTTGCTGAAGGCTAACCCCAAGTCATAGTAAACCTCTGGTACCTTGGACAGGTCCGGTGGTGACGAAGAGGGTGGAGGCACCTTGATAGATGGGGCGCACGCCGCAGATTGGAGACAGGCACTCAAACAGAACGTACTCCATGCTGAAATGCTCCCCGCTTGCCAGTCAATGGTGGGATTATGCAGCCGAAGCCAGGGGTACCCCAGGATGACGGGCGAAGAAGAGACGGGCAGGACCAGGAACCTAATTTCCTCCCTGTGATTTCCTGACACAATTACAGAATCTGGGGCCGTCTGATGGGCGACGGTGGTCAGTGACGCTTTGGACAGGGTGATGAGTTTGACAGGGGGATCTAGAGTCTGACAGCTGAGGCCCATCCGGGTTGCCAGGTCCCTAGAAACAAAATTCTGCTCAGCTCCTGAGTCTATTAATGCCAATGTGAAGTGTTCTGTATGTGCATGGATCAATCTAATGGGTAAACAGCAACTGGTAAGGGGCTTTTCTGAGTTCTTGCCCGTGAATCCCCCTACTGCGATCCACGGGCCTTCCCTTTTAACCTGCTGGGACATTCGAAAACCCCACGTGACTCTTTCCCAGAGTAGAAACAAAGGCCAAGATCCCTGCGGCGCTGTCTCTCAGCCGCTGACACTTTAGACTGACCTACAACCATAGCCTCTTGATCCGGGGATTCCTCTGACGCGGGTAGAGCGAGCAGAGGAGAGCTAGAGACGCGGGGGCGGGGTTTAACTGAACGGGAAGTAGCTCACCGTTCAGCCGCCCGCTCCCTTAATCTACTATCTAGGCTAACAGTTAAGGCAATTAATTCACGCAAATTGTCCGGTTTGTCCCATGTCTCTAATTCATCCTTTAACTCATCATTAAGACTGTGGAGGAAGATACCACACAGTGACGGCTCCCCCCACCCAATCTCTGCGGCCAGGACCCGGAAGTCAATAGCGTAGTCAGCAGCTGATCTATTACCCTGCTGCAGACTCAACAACCGTTCTGTCAACACCTCACCCCTGTCTGTATGATCAAACACGGACATGAATTCTGCCACAAACTCCTGGTAAGTTAACATGGGGTAGCTTGGTTTAGCCATGACGGAATATGCCCAATCTAAAGCTCTTCCCCCCAACAAGTTGATGACATAACCAATCCTATTAGAGTCTATGGCGAAATCTCCCGGAACGCGGAGAAAAACTGATTCACATTGTAAGATGAATCCCTGGGCTTCCCCGAGTTTTCCGCTGAACCGGGCAGGCGTGGGAACAGGGGTGAGGCGAGGGGTCGATGAGATGTTAGCTTGACCTGACGCTAAGCCTGCAGGGGCTGAAACACTTGCGGTCGGGGAGAACGTCTGGCGTCCTTCCAGACAATCCAGCCAACTGTTTATTTGGGTAAGTTGATTTAGGATTACTGTCTGCTGGTGTGATAACATGTCTACCCGAGCGCTAAGTGTGTTCAATTTGCGCGGCAGTGAACTGTCCGCTGGGTCAACGTGACGAGTCGTACTGACATGTTTCAGGACCCAGGAGACAGACACTGACACGAGTAGATAGTGACAATAATCCCTTTATTGTAATGTGAGAGAGTGTAGTGCGTGAGTGAGTGCAAGTATGGTATTCTGGTCGCTGGAACTGAGCAGTCCGGATGGTGACCTGGCAACCCTGTAACACACAAGCAGATACAATTACCGCTGTTCAGTACTTGTGAGTAATTGTAGATGATGGGGCTTACTTGGGTGATCCACAGGTAGCATCCTGCTGACTTCCAGCGGCCGTGCAGCATGGAGGTGAATGTGCTCGTGGCCGTGGTGGTGAATACACACTGTTGCTGTGACGATGACAGTTCTTGTGATGGTGATGGCAGTGATTCCACAGACCGTGATGATGACAGTTCCTGTAGCTGTAACAATAACAGCTCTTGCAGCTGTGGTGATAGACGTAGCCGTAGCTGAGGTGGTAGCGAGGAGCTACGTGGCTGAGGTGGCAACGCCCCGTCGGCTGGGGAAGTTGGTCCGCCGCCTGGGAGGTCCACCTGTGCACAGGGGTAAAGGCAAGGGGTAGAATAACAAACTGTTCTCTTACGTGGCAGTTCCTGACGAGACGTTATTGACTGAGCTTGGGAACGAAGTTCTGGTTCATGCTCCGATGAGGAGGACAGACGACTCCGTGCCGGGCTGTCAGCAACACTGGCTTTTAACAGCCGCTGATTGGCACCTGTTGGTCTGTGCGCAGCTGGGACTGATGAGACAGATGACGGCCCAGAGGCCGCCATGACATAAAGATCGGTAAAAATACCAAAGTTGTGGTTGAAAAAATGGCTGACTTCATAGCGAAATGCGAAGTACCAGGGAAAGCCCAGTGTGTTTATTGCAGCGATTTCTTGAGTTATGGATCTCGTGGTTGTATTGCCTTAGTTGAACACTGTTCAAAACAGAAACATCTCAATATTGTGGCTACAAGGAGATCGAACTACTCGCTCGTGCTGCATTCAAAACGATCGATGGACATGGTCAAATTCAGATGCCAGTCAATCAAAGTTCATCACAATCGGCCCCAATTACAGCAATTAGTGATCAGAAGACACATTCCAAGGTAAGATTTTTTTCTCGTTATAAGTAATGTACTTGAGAATTTTCGCCTAATGAATTTGTTATGAAATAGCATGTGTAAGTTATGATGTCATGCCTGTTTTGAAACACTAATTGCATTTGCATGCTGATAATCGATTGCTATGTTATTACATATTTTCTCACAATTTGAAATGCAATCTAAGAATTTTGAATATAATTTATCATTTTTTGTTTCACTAGGAGGAGTTACATAATGTATAAGTTTTTTTGTCATGGGTGGTGATGGGTTGCCTTTCCTAAGATATCTTTGCTTTTATTAGTAAACATAATTTCTTTATGGTCATTGCATAAAAATATTAAACATCCTTTAGGTTTTACTTACTTTCTTAGATTATCTTTCAAATATTAACCTGTTGAACTCTGTTCAACTTCCCTAAAAATGCCTAAAAAAAACATGCCCAAAGTAAATCAAAAGCTGTTCTTCAACCCTTTGCAGCATCTTCATGGGGTTAGTCTCATTTAAAAGAAAATACTCTGAATTTTTTGGCAAAACAGTCATAATCTCTCTAAGTGCTCCTGCCACTGAGTAACAAGAAAGTTCGCCTGGGTGTTTTATTAGATACAAATGCTTGCAAATAACATACAGCTGTCAGATACTGGCTGGAAAACACAACAGAAATGTAGAACCAAGTGTTTTCAAGCTCAGGTCAAAATTTTGTAAAAATACCACAAAAAATGAATATATTACACAGCTTTTTTGTCAGGTTGTAACAAGGCTGTGTCTGTACTGGAAGACCGGAAATACAGCTTTTTTTTTTTCAGTGCGCACTGAGACGCACTAAGACGCAGAGAAGTGACCGCCCGCGGAATTCACAAGAGTTCAAGCGGTTAAAATATACTGATATGCAACTTTTTTATGAATGAATGAATGCAGCTAAGCAGGCACTGCTTGCCCACAGAAAATCAGAGAAGAGGAAGGCTACAGAATGGCTCCAGGCTTTGGTAGCCAAGAAGAAAAAATTGCACAATTAGATGTGAAGAATACGTTAACTTGTACATAAGTTTATAGAGTAGTAGCACAGGCATGTAAATATGGAAGTGACATTTTCTGTTTCTCAATAAAGTGTGACACTGAATCAAAACAGTATTGAACATGATTACACATGTGATGCAGCAGCAGATTAAAATGGTAAACTATAAATGCATTTGTACTTACTTCTAACTTTAAATATAAGACCACATTTGAGCATTCTAAAACACCAGATTTCGTTAGCTTCTGGGGGGCGTTGCCCCCCGAGACCCCCTACAAGGCTCCGCCTTGGATCCGGCTTGAGGGCCTGCGTCCCCCAAGACCCCCGGCTTAGTTTCCTCTTTTTTTTCCCAAATCCCATTCTCATCCCTGAATCCAAAGACATGCATGTTAGGTTAATTGGTTGTTCTAAATTGTCCCTAGATATCTGTTTCCTATAGGCCCTTAGAATAGAGGGTTAGTACTAGTGAAAGCGCTTTGAGTGGTCTTTGTGACTAGAAAAGCGCTATATAAGTGCAGGTTAGTTAGTTAGTTAGTTAATAAATTCACGTGCCCAGCCCCTGACCAACAGTGATCTGTGTGGAGTTTGCATGTTCTCCCCGTGTCTGTGTGGGTTTACTCCAGGATTTCTCCGGTTTCCTCCCACATGCCAAAAACATGCAAGTTAGGTTAAATGGCATCAAACGGGATTCTAAATTGTCCTTAGGTATGACTGTGAGAGTGAATGGTTGTCTGTCTCTCTGTGTTGGCCCTGTGATGGACTGGTGATCTGTCCAGGGTGTACCCTGCCTCTGACCAAAGATGCTGGGATAGGCTCCAGCACCCCCCCCCCCCCCCCGACCCAAAAAGGATTAAGCAGAAGAAGATGGATGGATGGATGGACGTGTTTTTTTGTTATAATTTTGCCCTTCCCTCGTGACACGAGCAGCAGCTGATTTCCCATAAATGGAGAGGGGAGGGGGAGGGCTGGGTTGCCAGTTCCGATCAATCTCCTGCTCATACAGTCTGACCTCTGCTGCTCCTTTATCTGCTGACTAGCAGGGGATGCTTTTCTATTGGCACCAGTGTACTGATAGGTGTTACCACAAGGTGGAAGTATGATCACATGAGATAGCAGGTAGATTCAGGAAGTGGTAAAACATGTGAACCGGAAGTGATAATAAAAAAGGAAGCACGTCTTGCTGGCATGGTGATTAAGACTAAGTGTCTTTGTTATAAGTACATAACAAACATTACATGGTACCAGGACGAGTAAACTTTGTCAGGAGTGACACAAAATAATGATAGATGCATTGAAACTGCCAGGGACGTTGAAACTGACTGGAAACGTGGATGCAAATTGGAAGGCTTTCATGCAGCAATTTCTGGTGTATCTTTCGGCTGTCGGAGTGGATAGACGGGCAGATGAGAGAAAAATAGCCATGCTGCTAACTGTCGCTGGCAAAGAAGCCATAGAAGTCTTCAATACTTTTGTGTTTGCTCAGCTAGAGGACAAAGACAAGTTTAAAGAAGTCCTAAAAAAGTTTGATGAGCACTGTGTGTCAAAGAAAAATGAAACTTATGACAGGCATGTCTTCCGCTCACGTAAGCAGCACCAAGAAGAAACATGTAGCTCATGCTACAACAGGACTGAGAGGTGAGGAGGCTCCCCTGAGTGAATCAGTCTCCCTGGAAAACCAGGTGCTTCAGTTCCTTGAAAGTAGAAATATTAAGGTCGAAGCAAATGCAATTTCAGCCTGTTATCATACCTGTCAAGGCATACCTCATGCCTCCCTTATTGGGGGGGGGGGCTTTCACACCTGTACTGAGTACTTAAAAACTGTATTTATCGGCAGATGAAAGAAAACTGAAGCAAAAAAAAAACAGCAACTGCAACATGAACTATTTCAAATTCATTCATTTATGCTGCCAATGCTGAAACAAAAGCAGAATGGATTTTTGTTTCATAAGTTAAGTATCAGAAATAATTCTCTTTGAAATTGTGTTAATAATAACAATGAAAATATCAATCTTATTCAGTCCTTTCAATATAATGCTATACATTTAGATGTAAAGCAAAGTTCCAAGATACAAAATAACAGTACACTATAGGGGATTTGGGCTACCTCTAAGCATGTTTGTTAAGATTTTAAAGCATTTTTTTTGTTATATTTAGGTAATATTTGAAGGTGAATAATACTGCCCATACCTGAAAACATTTGGAGATTTCTCCTTCAGTCTGGAAAGGACAGAATTGTCTCGACCCACCATCGTGTTGCAATTGTCTGAAGCAAAGCCCACAACATTCTCCCATGGAATATTGTGCAATCTAAAAATAAATAAATAAATGGTGATGGTGAAGGAGAACGGTGAAGTCCAGTCCCTCGATTTCCCTTTTCTTCAAGCTTTGTTTTCTTCGCCGGCGGCGCGCTGCAAGAAGCCATTTTGAAAATCACAAAAACACTGCTTAGGTGCGCTTGTGGAGGATCGAAATAAGTGCAGGCGGACACGGCAAACTGAAGTTTAAAAGGGTGCTTCATGCAGACAGTCAACTTATATACCCGGCTACAGACAATGCATGCATGGCACATTAGCATCACAGT
Organism: Pholidichthys leucotaenia; assembly: GCA_020510985.1. Classification (NCBI taxonomy): domain Eukaryota; kingdom Metazoa; phylum Chordata; class Actinopteri; order Cichliformes; family Pholidichthyidae; genus Pholidichthys; species Pholidichthys leucotaenia. Next base: position 192,844,435 of record CM035847.1, read on the forward strand.
ATACAGCAGGAAAGCACGGACATTTGCATTAGAGTCACACATATCAGGTGCAGGATTACTGGCACCGGGATTCCTCTCTGTTCCGGAGCCGCAGGACAACAGAAGGTGCGAGGCGCATCTGCATAATGATCAGTCCACACCTCTCACTGTTGTGATAATTGCTCACGCTAAGCGCTCTGCCAGCCCCATACGCTGTGGGGGTCACACACGAGGTGTTCCTCCACACTCTCAATATTTTTTTTTCCCGTATATTTTTCTTTTTGGCGTACAGAAATGGCAATACGCCCATATTTGCTAAAATTGCATTTTCCCCGTATTAAAATATGGTGAAACCATATCACTTGACAGGTATGTGTTATGCTTTACCCAGAAGGGATAATAAAACAAAGAAATCAATTGTGATGCGCTTTGTGAACAGAAGGGTAAAGAATGACATACTGAGGCAGGCCAGAAAGCTCCGGGGAACAGAAGTTTACCTAAATGAACACCTAACAAAAACTAATGCTGAAATAGCACAGCAAGCACAGATGCTGAAACGACAAAATAAGATACAGGCAACATGGACAAGAAATTGTAGAGTTTGGATCAAACTAAATGGAACACCTGAGGAAGCAAAGAGTATAATGATCAGAGATGCTACTGACTTAAATAAATACAGATGAACACTGATTAAGAAAATTAAGAGACAATGATAATCCAAATCCACACACACGGCAAGAATAGTTCTTTTGACATACCATGTCAATGTACTTAAAAAAAAAAAATAAACAAAACAAACCAAAAAACTTATGACTGACTTGAGTAGACATCAATTATCCCCAGTCGGAGGAAGTCATTTGACACAGAGTGAGGAAATTCAAATTCTGAAAATATGCCATTATGCTGAACATAAACTACAAGAGTTGGAGAATGATACTGATCCTGATAACCACTTTTTCAATAATATTCATAACCATTGTGAATATTACACTGAAAAGCAATTCAAAAGTCAAGTGCAACTAGATGGTAAACTATCAATAATACACTTCAACAGCAGAAGTCTTAACAAAAACTTTCCACAGATTCAGGACTAGTTAAAACAGCTAGACAGAAAATTTACAGCTATCGCAGTCTCTGAAACTTGGCCTAATGAAGAGCAGGCTCCCCTGATGGCAATAGAGGGATATCAGATGTTTCATATTAACAGATCTCAAAAAAAGGGTGGTGGTGTTGCACTGTATATTGATGACCTGTATAGGTGTAAGCTTGTAAATGGAATGTCCTTTGCACTACCAGGGATTTTGGAATGTGTTACTGTTGAGATTGACCAAGATAAAACAAAAAATCTAATTATAAGTTGTATATATAGAACGCCGGGAACTTGCATTGAGACATTCAGAGATAAATTAGTCAAGCTGTACAATAATATTACTAGTAAGAAAATGGTAGTAATTTTTGGAGATTTCAATATTGATCTACTAAATCCATATCAACAAAATGTAATTACAGAGTTCATGAATTCTATGTACAGCATGAGTCTATATCCCACAATAACACATCCCATTAGAATCACAGTTCACACTGCTACACTTATTGACAATCTGTTTGTTAATATTATTGATAAGAAAATAGAAAGAGGATTATTGATAAATGATATCAGTGACCACTTGCCAACCTTTGCACTTATCCATGGCCACATGAGGGCCAATACAGAAATTTTTTTTTAAAATCGTTCAGATACAAATCACAAAATGCAATCAGTACTTTTAAAGAGGACTTGCTAAAGCAAGACTGGACAGAAGTCTATGTATCAGATGTAAATGAAGCCTATGACACATTTATAAACATTGTAACCACTCTTTATGAAAAAAAATTGTCCATTAGTAAAGAAAAAGCTTGAACATAAATTTGCCGATAAGCCACGGTTAACCAAAGGATTAAAAAAGGCGTGTAAAAAGAAAAATTTATTATATAAAGCTTTCCTAAAGAAAAGGACAAAAGAAGCACAGCAGCGGTATAAAACATACAAAAATAAGTTAACATATATAATAAGATGTAGTAAAAGAGACTATTACAGTAAAGAACTGGAGAAAAACAGAGACAATATTAAATTACATGGACAATACTTAACAATATTCTTGGAAATGAAAACAGAAATACAAGCTACCCAACTGATTTTTCAAAAAATAATAAAACGACTCAGAGTGGGAATAGAGCTTCACCTGCAGATGAATTTAATAACTTTTTTGTTAACATTGATCCTAATTTGGCTCGAGAAATACCCATTACGGCGCCTACAGGTGATACAATAAGCAAAAACACTGCTATAAAAGACTCCATTTTCGTAAAGAATACAGACGAGAGAGAGGTCATTGAAATTGTTACATCGTTTAAAAGTAAAACATGTACGGACTGTGATGGTATTGACATGCTCTAAAGCCCATCCAGGGACAAGAGTTGCAAATTAGCTAATAGCTATACACTCTTTGTGCAACACATTAGATTGATTGTCATTTGATTAATTGTCTATGTTTATTGCACTGTCCCTGTCAAATAAACAAATAATCTAATCTAATCTTAGTCAGAACTATTATTGAATGCTTAGTGAAACCACTGACGTATATCTGTAACCTGTCTCTCCAAACAGGTATATTTCCCAATGCAATGAAAATAGCTAAAGTAATTCCGATATACAAGACGGGTGACAGAGGGGAACTTTCAAACTATAAACCAATTTCACTATTGCCACAATTTTTCAAGATACTTGAAAACATATTCTATGAGAAAACTGACAACTTCATACTGAAGAATAATTTATTGTGTGAGCAGCAGTATGGGTTCAGACACAAGAGGACAACTGCATTTGCTCTAATGGAATTTATAGAAAAAATATCAACTGCCGTTGAAAATAAAGAGTATTCAGTTGGGGTATTCCTGGATCTTAAAAAAGCATTTGATACAGTGGATCATAATTTATTATTAAAGAAACTACAAAATTGTGGTATTAGGGGGGTAGCACTGTCCTGGTTATGTAGTTACTTAAAGAATAGATTGTCATGGCGGCCGCTGGGCCGTCATCATCATCATCATCACCACCAGCTGTGCGGACACCGGCAGGTGCCAATCAGCGGCCTTTAAAGGCCAGAACCACTGACAGCTCGGCACGGAGTCGTCTGTCGCCTTTGCCCAGCAATGAGCCGAGATCACGACCTCAAGCCAAGTCTAGGACCTCACGTCAGGACAAGCCACGTAGGCAATCCCTGCATTCATCTTCTCCTAGCCTTCTCCCCTGTGCACAGGTGGACCTCCCTGGCAGCGGACAAACCACCCCAGCTAACGGGGCATCACCTCCTCCTCCTCGGAGTTCCTCCTCACCCCCGCTACGTCGAGCACCACGAGCACCGCTTCGCACGGGCACTCGGAGCCAGAAGAACATACCCTGTGGCACCTGCAAGTAAGCGTAACCATCTGCAAATCCTCCACCTTCGTGAACAGCTGTAATTGTTTGTGCTTGTGTGTTTCAGGGTTGCCAGGTCGCCATCAGAAATGCTCAGCTCCTGTGACCAGACATCCACACATTCACTCACTCACTTACCACACTCACCAATTATTAATAAAGAATAATTGTTTAAAATCTACTCGTGACAGCGTCTGTCTCCTGGGTCCCGAAACATGTCATAGATATCAGTATGTATGTGTTGGTAACAAAAACTCACAGTTACTGAAGGTTACTTGTGGAGTCCCACAGGGTTCAGTTTTGGGGCCATTGTTGTTCAATATATATATAAATGATATATGTAAAGTTTTAGAAAAAATTGATTTAGTATTGTTTGCTGATGACAATAATTTATTATGCAGTGAAAGCAATTTGGAACAACTTTTGGATACACTCGGAAAGGAATTAGGAAAGCTTAAACTGTGGTTTGATGCAGTTGTCCTCTTGTGTCTGAACCCATACTGCTGCTCACACAATAAATTATTCTTCAGTATGAAATTGTCAATTCTCTCATAGAATATGTTTTCAAGTATCTTGGAAACATCAACTTAGTATCTAAACTTAGTGTAAATGGTGTAGAGATTGAAATGATATCTGAAACTAAATTTCATGGAGTAATAATTGATAATTAACTGTGTTGGAAGTCACATATTAATTATATCAAAGGTAAAATATCCAAATCAATTGCAATACTACACAGAGTGAAATATTTGCTGAATCAACCCACACTATATACCTTGTATCATTCATTAATACTCCCATACATGATATATTGTACTGAAGTATGGGGAAATACATATAAAACAAACATATATCCAGTCTTTATGCTTCAGAAGAGAGCTATTAGAATAATAAACAAAGCTGCTTACAGGGAACCAACAAACCGTTGAAAGATCTGGTTGACTTTAAAACTGCAGTAATGTTCTGAATTGTAATCACTCTTGTTTTGTTTTTCTTTTGGATTCTTGGATGGAATATGGGTGGGCAATATAAACTGCGGCTTCAGCCATCACCCATTTTGGATAACTTATGTTGAACTGTATAATCAGAGGAATTATTGTCTAATTTGACCTTGTTGAATTTTCTTTCCCCCTTTGTTATATTATTTTGTTTCTTTTAATCTGTACTTTTAATCTATCCGAAATAAAGATTCATTCATTCATTCATTCATTCATTCAACATTTGATAACTTTCTGATAGACCTTAAACTAAAAGCTCAGTCTTGCAGTTTTGGTGATCTCAGAGACTCTATGATAAGGGATCAGATAGTGTTTGGAACAAAAGATAATAAGCTCTGAGAGAAACTACTGAGAGAAACAGAGCTCACGTTGGAAAGTGCTATAAAAATATTTCAAGCCAGTGAGCTAGCACGCCAACTTGTAATGACTTTTGATGAGCTTGCTTTGGGAGCAGTGAGCCAAGGTGAAGAGAAAGTCCATGCTTTGTCCGTGAAAGGGAAAGAGCAGGGCAGAATTAAAAGCAATGAAAAAGAGGTATATTCCTGTAAGAGATGCGGTGAAAAGCACAAACAGAGACAATGTCCTGCTTATGGAAAAATATGTGCAAAGTGCAAAGGAAAAAACCATTATCAAAATCAGAATCAGCTTTATTGGCCAAGTATCCACAACACATACAAGGAATTTGACTTTGGCTAAAAAAACTTGCTCTCGTTGTTCAGGTAGAGGATTTAAATAAAATTTAAATAAGGATTCAATGACAACAGAGTATGTACAGTAAATTACAGTCTGTCCACATTTCTATAAAAGGATGCAAATATATACAGGAATATATGCAGTTATTTACTCAGACTATCCACACTTTGCAGAAATATATGAAAAAATATACAGTCATACAGTATTTCAATGTGAACTCAGATTCGGTGATATAATGTGAATGAAGTAAAAAGCAGTGTGAGAGTTATGTGCAATGTAAGAATGGATGAAAAGTCATGAGTACAGCAACAGGTAGGACGAGGTGAATGTTAGGAGTTCATCAGAGTGATGGCTTGAGGAAAGAAACTGTTCCTGTGACGGGTGGTTTTGACCTTCAGTGATCTGTAACGATGACCAGAAGATAGAAGTTCAAACAGTTTGTGGCCGGGGTGTGACGGGTCAGCACAGATGTTTCCCGCCCGTTTCCTGGTTATGGACCGATATAAGTTCTCAATGGAGGGTAGGTCGGTACCAATGATCCTCTCCGCAGACTTAATGATCCGCTGCAGTCTGGTCTTGTCCTGTTTAGTGGCAGATCCAAACCAGACAGTGACGGAAAAGCAGAGGACAGATTGGATGATGGCGGTGTAGAAGACAACCAGCAGCTCCTGAGGAAAATCAAACTTCTTGAGCTGACGCAGAAAAAACAACCTCTGCTGGGCCTTTTTCCGGACAGTGTCTATATGGGAGGACCACTTCAGGTTCCGAGAGATTGTGGTATCCAGAAACTTGAAGGAGTCCACAGTGGACACTGTGCTGTTGAGGATGGTGAGTGGGGGGAATGAAGGATGGTGTCACCTGAAAGCCACAGTCATCTCCACCGTTTTGGCTGGGTTAAGTTCAAGATGGTTCTGGCCGCACCAGAGGATCAGCTGCTCCACCTCCCACCTGTATGCAGACTCATCACCATCCCGGATCAAACTGATGACTGTGGTGTCATCTGCAAACTTCAGGAGCTTCACCAAAGGGTCCTCTGAGGTGCAGTCATTGGAGTAGAGGGAGAAGAGCAGTGGGGAAAGGACACACCCTTGGGGGGCGCCAGTACTAATTTTTTGGGAGCTGGATCTAAATCTCCCTAGCTTCACCTGTTGCCACCTGTCAGTCAGAAAGCTGGAGATCCACTGGCAGGTGGAGGGGGGCACCTTGAGCTGGAGGAGTTTCTGATGAAGAATGCCTGGGATGATGGTGTTGAACGCCGAGCTGAAGTCGACAAACAGGATCCTGGCGTACGTCCCTGGGGAGTCGAGGTGTTGCAGGATGTAGTGTAGTCCCATATTCACTGCATCATCCACTGACCTGTTTGACCGGTAGGCAAACTGCAGTTGGTCCATCAGGGGGCCTGTGACGACCTTCAGGTGGTTCAGCACCAATCTCTCCAAGGATTTCAAGACCACAGAGGTCAAGGCAACAGGTCTGTAGTCATTTAATCCTGTAACAGAGGGTTTCTTGGGAACTGGAATGATGATGGAGCGTTTGAAGCAGGAAGGCACTTCACACAGCTCCAGTGATCTATTAAAGATCCGGGTGAAGATGGGGGTCAACTCGTTGGAGCAGACTCTCAGGCAGAACGGAGACACACCATCAGGTCCTGCAGCCTTCTTGATCTTTCGTCTCTGAAAGACCCGGCACACCTCCTCTTCACAGATCGTTAGTGCTGGTGGGAGGTCGCACTAGAGACATTAAAAAAGGACAAGTGCACACAGTGGCAGAAATGGATGACAGCGATGACCTAAGTGAAACATTTTTCATCAAGATGGTGTCATGTAGTAACAATGATGACCACGCACAACTCATGCAAACTGGAGGCACTGGTCAGACAGTGAGTGCAGTCAAAAGTGATAAGTCGATTGCACTACTGTGGGTAAATGGGACAATTGTGCCATTCAGGATTGACACAGCAGCTAAAGCTAACCTAATAAATGAGAATGATGTCAATGCTCCGAAAATAAAGCCTAAAATAATCACCGGCAAGACCGCAACACTGACTGCATACAATGGCCAGCCAATTGAGACATTAGGAGGATGTAAACTTACTGTGAAAGTGAAAGGCAAGCAGCATAGCCTGTTGTTTGTCATTGTACCTAATGGACATGAATCACTCCTAGGGGACAAAGCATCGGAGGACCTAGGTTTGGTTAAGAGGATCTACCAGATAAACAGTGAAAACATAAAGATGGACAATCATAGCCAAGAAATACAACACTTGCAATATGAAGGAGCTGCACACATTGTAAAACAGTTCCCCTCTGTCTTCAAAGGACATGGAACATTAAAATACACCTACAAGATTCAGCTCAAGAGTGATGCCAAGCCTGAAGTGCACGACCCATGGAGAATGCCAGCAGCACTTAGAGCTGGCTTGAAAAAAGAGCTGGACAGAATGACACAACTGGGTGTTATTGAGCGAGTGGAGGAGCCCACTGATGGGTGAATTCCATTGCATGTACCAAGAAACAGAATGGAGAGTTACGAGTTTGCCTTGATCCTAAGGATTTGAATGAGAATATTAAAAGAGAACACTACCCAATCCCAACACGAGAGGAGATAACCAGTGAAATGGCAGGTGCTAAATATTTTAGCAAGCTGGATGCCTCGCAGGGATTTTGGCAGCTGAAGCTAGATCCAGAAAGTAGCAGGTACTGCACCTTCAACACACCATTTGGGCGGTACTGTTTTCTGAGGCTTCCGTTTGGTATTACAGTGGTACCTCTACTTACGAACGTCTCTACATACGGAATTTTCAGGTTACGAGACGCCTCGACGGGAAAATATTGCCTCTAGTTACGAACGAAATTTCAGGATACGAAAGGCAAAAAAGTACGCGCTCCTCGCAGCTTCCGTAGTTTACCGAACGTAAACATACCTGTAGCTGCTCTGCCATTGGCTATCGCCTAGCATCTTCCTGGTATCCCATTGGCCATGAAGTTTGTTTTTTTTTCCAAAACTTTATGCGTTTGGTTGATCTCGCCAAAGAATATGGCCGTAATACATCAACGATCAGCACGGTATTAAAACAAAACGAAGCACTTACAAGCCGACAAAAGCAAACGTCCTTGGATCAGAACATGAACCAAAGAAGGCAAACGGTGACGACGTCGACGACGATAGCAGTTAAAGGGTAAATGAACATAATTTTTATTATTCTTTCTCTTTTATTATTCTCTTTTATTATTCTTTCTCTCATTTTAAACTCTCATTTTATGTTTATTGTGCAGTAATCTAATTGTAACATGTATTTGTTACATGTTTTGATGTGTTTTTACGATTTATAAAAAATTTATGCCCGAATTTTGGGGGCTTGGAATGGATTACGGCATTTACATGTAAAACGCGCCTCTACTTACGAATTTTTCACGTTACGAGAATTCTTCCGGAACGAATTAAATTCGTAAGTAGAGGTACCACTGTATCTCAGCTCCAGAGATTTTACACAGGGCTATGGAGTCCATAATTGAGGGTCTAGAGGGCACAAGAGTGTACATTGATGATTTGGTGGTCTGGGGAGCGACACGCCAGCAACATGATGAAAGACTAAAAAAACTCCTTAACAGGGTTCAGGACAGTGGACTAACACTGAACAGAAAAAAATGTCAGTTTGGTGTCACAGAAATTACCTTTTTGGGAGACAAACTTTCAGGTGAAGCGGTTGAGCCTGATCAGTCAAAAGTGCAGGCTATATTGGACATGCCTACTCCCACTGATAAAAAAAAGGAGTCCTGAGAGTCATGGGAATGATCAGCTTCCTTGGAAAATTCATTCCTCATCTTTCTTCCAAAACAGCATGGCTGAGAGAGTTGCTCCAACACAACAAGGAATTTGAGTGGTCAAAACAACATGAAAAAGAATGGAATAAGCTAAAGGAAATTCTAACCACAGAGCCTGTCCTCACATTCTCTGACCCCTCAAAACCAACAAAGATCTCCACTGATGCCTCAAAGGATGGTTTGGGAGCTGTTCTGCTTCAAGCTACAGGGGATAAATGGCAGCCAGTAGCATACGCGTCAAGATCAATGACAGAGACGGAAAAACTCTATGCCCAAATTGAAAAAGAGACTCTGGGTTTAGTGTTTGGGTGTAGTAAGTTTCACAGTTATGTCTATGGTTTGCCAACCTTTACTGCAGAGACTGATCACAAACCACTGGTGTCAATTGTAAAGAAAAACCTCAATGGCATGTCTCCGAGAATACAGCGCATGATGATGAAACTCCAGCGATATGACGTTGAGCTAATCTACATGCCAGGCAAATATATAGTGCTAGCGGATGCTTTGTCACGGGCACCTGTATCAAGCAGCTGCACAGAGTCCCATCTCCACAACAGATGATGTGGAAACTCATGTCAGCATGGTGACAGCTTCACTCCCTGCATCAGATGTGATGCTAGAACAAATTGCACAGGAAACAGCAAAGGACCCTGTGCTGCAAAAGGTTGTCCAGCAGATTCATGGAGGTTGGGTAAAGGGAAACTGCCCACAGTACTACTCAGTGAGAGCAGATCTGAGTGTGGCAAATGGCCTTGTGCTGAGACAAAACAGGATTGTTATTCCTCAGTCTATGCGCCAGGACATGCTGCATCGTATCCATGAAGGGCATCTTGGAATAGAAAAATGCAAAAGGAGAGCCAGAGAAGCAGTTTATTGGCCAGGTATCAATATGGATATCGAGAACATGATAGGGAAATGCAACACATGTCTCACACACCACTACAAACAGACAAAAGAGCCAATGCTGATTGCAGAGCAACCAACTGCACCATGGCAAAAAGTGGGCACTGATCTCTTCCATTTGCATGGCAAGGACTGTCTTAGTCATAGACTATTATTCAAACTACCCTGAGGTAGCCCAGCTCACTAGTACATCAGCACAGTCTGTCATCACACACATAAAAAGCTTCTTTTCTAGACATGGAATCCCACAGTGTGTGGTTAGTGACAATGGCCCCCAGTACAACTGTGCAGAATTCAGGGAGTTTGCCAAGCAGTACGGATTTCATCACACTACATCTAGCCCACTGCATCCACAGGCTAACGGACAAACTGAAAAAGGAGTCCAAATTGTAAAAAGACTTTTGAAAAAAGAAAGAGATAGCAATACTGACCCATATCTTGCTTTGCTAAGTTACAGGTCAGCAGCACTAGAGTGTGGTGCATCACCAGCAGAGCTGCTAATGCGTCGTAGGCTGCGCACCACTTTACCACACATTATCACAGAGAAAGACAAGGACAACAACAGAGAACTGACTAACAAGAGAAAGAAACTGAAACTCAAACAGAAAATGAACTATGACAGATCAGCAAGGAGACTGGAACCTCTTTGTGAAAGGGACATTGTGAGAATTGAAGCTCCTAATACTTGGACCAGAAAGGCAACAGTTGTCAGTGAGGTGGGTTCCAGATCCTATACGGTGAGAACAGAGGATGGACAAGTGTTCAGAAGAAACAGGAAGAGTCTTTTGAAGATTCTGGAGGACACTGGCAACCTCAGGAAACTGAGTCTGGAAAGGATGTTAATGTGACACTAGATTTGCAGCACACTGAGCCTCCTTCATCTTCCCCAGATGTTGTCACTCCAGCTCTGAGACGATCCACCAGAAACAGGAAGACACCTCAGAGGCTCATAGAACAGTGAACTGTTGAAGTTTTTTTTTTTTTTTTTTAAGTTGACAGTTACAGGTTATTTGTTACAAATGGAATAGTTGTGGCTTTCTTGTTTTGTTTGGTTATCAGTTCACAGTGTATTTGTGGAAAAAAGGAAAAGCTTTTTGTGTACTGCATTAAGACATTTTGAATGTTAGTAAGGTTTATTCAGTTACAGTCTTGAAATGCTGTAAATGTGTTAGAGTTATCAAGTTATACTAACTTGCTCAGGAAAGGGGATGTACTGATAGGTGTTACCACAAGGTGACAGCATGATCACATGAGATAGCAGGTAGATTCAGGAAGTGGTAAAATATGTGAACAGGAAGTGATAATAAAAAAGGAAGCACGTCTTGCTGGCATGGTGATTAAGACTAAGTGTCTTTGTTATAAGTAAATAACAAACATTACAACCAGGATAAAAATCCATTCAGATTTGCTCTCTTCCTCTTTTCTATCTGTAAACTCTAATTCACTATAAAGTAAATGCAACTTATTTATTTCTGATGGGATAAAGTGATCAATATAACCATATAACAGTTATTTGTGTGACTCAAAATATTTGTACTCTGCTTATGTCTAGGTAAAATAACCAATATACCATAATGGAATATACGTATATTGTCAAGTGTGTGGTTCACTCTCTGCAAAATAGTGGACCTTTGTCTCACCACAGAGGATAACAAACGCCTGGGATTTATGAGAAGGAGGCACAGTTGTGATAAGGAATGGCTGAGCCTGGCCTACGCTGACCTGGGAGGTGAAGTGACCTTCATCTGGATACATTCGGCGCCAGGAACAGATCCTCCCTGGACCAGGCACCTGGACTGTCATCTTGTTAATGCATGCTTTCTTCTTTGTTCATTTGTGTATAAATATTCTGGGTCAGGGCCAGCATAGTCAGTCAGACTTCATGAACTGACGCGCTGTAACCTACTATATTCATCTTGCTTAAATAAATACGTGTTCCAAGTAAATTAATCTCTTCCTTGAAAACGAATCTGGGTAAACCATCTACACACATAGACAATCTTTGAAGAGTAGACTTAGATGGTTTTTATTGAGTTTTAACCTAACAATTTGGGGGCTTCGTCCGGTGAAAGGGGGAGATTATCATCTGATTTGGATCTTTGGTTGTCTGGACAACGGACCTGCATCACCGACTGACAACACAAGGGCGTCCTGAAAAAAGAGGTAAGCAGACGCCTGTTATATCAAAGTTCTGCTATTGGCTATAACCAAAGTTTGTGTTGTCAAACGGTTTGGTGTGTGTCCTAGTTTAAAGCAGTTGAATATAGTAAATGTTTTTTGATGAATACTTGCTTGGTTAAAGAAAGATGAATGCTTACTTGATTAAAGAAAGACTGTGAGACCACTGTAAGACTGAGAGACTGGGAGACTGGTGAAAGAAAGACTGTAAGACCGGGGAGGTGAAAGGCCCCCCGGCCCGGATGATATCGCTGCGTATATATTCATGGTCATCCGGCCTGACTACAGGTTCACGGACTGAGCGAACTGGTCCGTGACTTGTGAGGACAGGAACTGGGTTGGACTCCTTTAGCCTTGACAAAGGCTATAAAACCTGGGTCTTATAGGTGACGCCCTCGGTTTAGTACTCCGAAAAAGTCCAGCGCAACGGAAAGTATCTGTCGCCATCCGACGGGAAGTCGAGAATTGGGGTAACACCCCGGGGAAGTGGCATCCTTGAACAGTTTGCTTGCACTTTGGTAAAGACGTTAATCATAAACGGGGTGAAATTCCCTGGACTTAGTGCACCCAAAATACTATTTAATCACTGCTTCAATTGCTATTTGTTTTATATTGGGAACGCTGTGAGTGTGAAGGTAACACTCAGTTAAAAAAAAGGGGGGCAACAGAGGGGCGAGCGGCGGTTCTCTCTCCCATCAGCAAGGGGGGGGGGTGGTGAACGGCAGCTCTCTCTCTCTCTCTACTTAGCAAGGGAAGAAGTGAGCGACAGGCTTGCTCTGTGAACAGTACAGAGTTGTGGAATGTGAAAGGAGGGGCTGCTGAAGAAGCAGCTCTCTCTCTCTCTCTCTCTCTCTCTCTCTCTCTCTCTCTCTCCCTCAATGCGAGACGGTATACCTGGGTCAGGGTCACTGACGGGGTTGTCAGTGCTGCTAGATTAGACAGGATATATGTTTCTAGAACCTGTAGCCCCGGCCTCCTTCACAGTAACATAAGTCCCGTCGGTTTCACGGATCATCACCTGGTTACTGCGGTGTTACTGAACTCACCAGGGAAACGGGCAAAGTCATATTGGCACTTCAATAACAAGCTCCTACAGGACAATGCCTTTTGTCAGTATTTTGTGTGCTTCTGGGAACACTGGAGGACCACGAAAGCTCGTTTTGGTTCCCTCGAACAGTGGTGGGACGTTGGCAAAGTGCAAATTCGCCTTTTTTGTCAACGGTACGCTGCGTACTCAACTGCCATTATCAACGCCAAGGTCAGTGAACTGGAGGACGCTGTAAAGAGGCTGGAGGCCAGCTTGGTTACGGGTCGGGATTCTACTGCTGGTCCTTTGCTGCAGGAGAAGAGATCGGCCCTGCGCACATTCTTGCAGGGCAGAGTGGAGGGGGCGCTAGTGAGGTCGCGCTTCACTCGCCTGCAGGACATGGATGCACCAACGTCCTTCTTCTTCAATTTGGAAAAGTCTACTGCGACAAAGAAGCTGATGGCTTGCTTGACACTCCCAGATGGTCGCCTGACTACGGACCTGTCCGAGATGCGCCGCCATGCAGTGGATTACTACGGGGCCCTGTTTGCTGCGGGAACGTGTTGCAAAGAATCTCAAAATCAGCTCTTCGAGGCCCTTCCGGTGCTCGGCCAGGATGACAGGGCCGCTCTGGACTGTGCCCTGACATTGGATGAGTTGACTGTGGCTGTGAATCAGCTGGCGCTGGGACGCACGCCTGGACTTGATGGCCTTTCTTCAGAATTTTTTAAGCATTTTTGGAATGTTGTTGGACCAGACTTCTATAACGTTCTGATGGCCTGTTACAGGGAAGGAACGTTACCTGTCTCATGTCGCCGTGCAGTGCTGTCTCTGTTGCCAAAGCAGGGGGACTTGGCCCTGCTGAAAAACTGGAGGCCTGTGGCTCTTCTTTGCACGGACTACAAGGTGCTTTCCAGGGCCCTGGCAAACAGACTGAACACTGTCTTGGGTTTGATTGTGGATAGGGATCAAACATATTGTATTCCTGACCGGAGCATTATGGACAATGTTTTCCTCATACGTGACGTTCTCTAGCTCAGTAAATGTCATGACTTACAGTTTGGAATTGTGTCTTTGGACCAGGAAAAGGCCTTTGATAGGGTTGACCATTCCTATTTGTTTTCTACCCTGAGGGGGTTTGGTTTTGGAAATATGTTTTTGAGGTGGGTCAGTCTGCTATACACTGGAGCTGAGTGTTTGGTGAAGGTGGGGGCGGGACTGAGTCGGCCAATCCCTGTACACCGGGGAATACGCCAGGGGTGTCCACTCTTGGGTCAGCTGTACAGCTTGGCTATTGAGCCTTTGCTGTGCAGGTTGCGTGCTCGGCTGGGTGGTCTGGTTCTGCCGGGGCCATCAAGCTGTGGCCACCCGATTGTCTTGTCTGCTTATGCGGATGACGTCGACGTTTTCATCACCTCCAACGGGGATGTGCAGCGTCTGGTGGACACTTTGACAGTTTATGAAAGGACATCTTCTGCACGGGTTAATTGGGCCAAGAGTGAGGGTCTATTGGTGGGCCACTGGTCGCGTCAAGCCGTCCCTCGCCTGCCCGGTGGCCTTCAGTGGGGGACGGCCGGTCTCAAAGTGTGGGAGGTTTTTCTGGGTACGGAGGCTTTTGAACGAAAGAACTGGGAGGGTGTTAAGGACAAGGTGTGTGCTCGCATTTCTAAATGGAAATGGTTGCTACCACAGCTGTCATATAGGGGCAGGGTTCTGGTCGTGAATAATCTGGTTGCCTCGGCTCTCTGGCATAGGCTGGTGGCTTTGACACCCACCGCCAAGGAGCCTCGTGGAGGAGATTCAGAAGACAATCGTGAACTTCTTTTGGTCTGGTCGCCACTGGGTCCGCGCGCCAGTTCTCTACCTGCCTGTGGCCGAGGGGGGACAGGGCCTGGTGGACATACATTCCAAGATCGCCAGCTTCAGGCTTCGAACTGCACAACGACTCCTTTACGGATGCGGACCCTGCTGGATGGACATTGCTAAGCTGCTTTTGAGGAGAGTTGGTCGCTTGGGCTATGATAAGCAGCTCTTCCTCGTGACGTCTGGGGAGGTGGACCTTACTGGACTATCTGCTTTTTACACGTCCGTTTTGCATGCATGGCGAGTCTTCAACGTGGCCCGCTTCCGTGACGAGGCGCCGGGCATGTGGCTGTTCGAAGAACCACTGTTTTTCAATCGATTCATCGCAGCAGAGGTGCTGCAGTCTGCCAGTCTGCGGAGTTGTTTGCGGGAGGCACGCTGTACCAAGCTGGGTCATCTTATGAGGATGTCGACCACATCGATGGATACACTGAGGCGGAGTGCAAAAATTACATCTGTCAGACTGCTGCAAAGGGTGGTGGAGGACGTGTGCACCGCCCTGCCGCAGCCGCTTCGAGCGTTTGCGACGAACCGCACTCTTTCCAATCAATGGGATGACGACACTGCGTCCACCTTTCCTGCAATTTCCATAACTCAGGATGTGGGGGAGTGGCAGGGAGGAGAGGATCACCTACTGACCTTCAGGATTCCTCGCCTGGGCAAGTTCCAGTTTGTTGGGACAAGGGCGGTGTATCACATCCGTGTGAAGGTTCTGAATCTGCGCTCTCTGAAGGATGTCACGGAGTCGAGGTGGGCGGGTTGTTTGGGGCCAGGGGTCTCCCCAAAAGGCAGCTGGCGGTGCATGTACAAGCAACCTATTGAGAAACGCACAGCAGATCTCCAGTGGAGGATTGTGCATGGGGCAATAGCCACAAATAAATACAGGGCACACCTTGATCCGACTGTGGGGGGGGGATGTTTGTTTTGTTCCCAAGTTGAGACCCTCGACCATTTGTTTGTCCACTGTTTTCGTTTATCTGGACTTTTTGATATTTTGCGCGAGTGGTTTCGGGCTTTGGGTGAACGATTCTCTTTTGGTCTGTTCATTTACGGTCCGAAGTACAAAGTGGCAAGGAAGGCTGCCCACACTTTGATGAACTTCCTATCTGGGACTGCTAAGCTTGCCATCTGGCTGACGAGGAAAAATCGGGCAAGCAATGCTGGCAATGTGGATCCTGTGTCCGCTTTCAAGGTCTTGTTGACAGTCAGACTCCGGGTAGAGTTCTCTTACTATCAAATGGTAGACAATCTGGAGGCGTTCATCAATAGATGGGCTGTAGGGAATGTTTTGTGTTCAGTGGGTCAGGGGGATGAGTTATGTTTGCACTTTTGAGATGTGACACACTTGGACAACTGATATTGGTCTTTCTGCAATTTTGAAATGTGCAATAAAGCCTTTTTTTTAAAAGTCAAAAGTCTCTCTCTCTCTCTCTCTCTCTTTTCATTTCTCGCTCTCCCAAAGGGGGCGGGCTAGGGATAGCTCTTTCTCTCTCTCTCTGTCTGTAGTTCTCGCTCTCCCAAAGGGGGCGAGCGAGGCTCTCTCTCCGGGAAATGTATGTACAGGTGTCCCCCTTATCTGTCCCATCAACGAGAATCACCATCTCAGGTGTTCCACCTTTCATCACTGACGAGCAGCTGGCGACGGAGCTCCGCAGATTTGGGAAGTTTGCGGGCCCATTTACGACTCTGCCTTTGGGATGCAAGGCCGCCAAGTTCAAACATGTGAAATCGCTCAGGCGACAGGTGTTTATGTTTCTCGACTCGCCCACTCAGACTCTGGAAGTCTCCTTCAGGGTCAAGCACGGGGACGGATCTTACATGGTGTATGCGAGCTCGGGACAGATGAAGTGCTTTGAATGTGGAGACGTGGGCCATAAACGGTTCGCTTGTCCGCACAGGCAGCGGGCGGAGGGCCCTGATGGCACCACGGGTGGTGCCGGCGGCGAGCCCCCCACTCACGCCGCAGCTGCCGACGGTGGCGCGGCCTCCGCTCCCGCTATCCCAGCTCCGGAGCCTGCCGCTGTGTCTGCGGACGACCTGGCTGCGCTGCACGCGGCCCAGCTTGCAGTCGGGAGCGTGGATGGCGATGTCGCCAAGAAGGTCACTGATGGTGCGTCACAATCATCTCGCTGTGTGATGTCAACAGCTGTGCCGCAGGCAGCTGCTACCGCTTCAGACGAGGGGACGGAGCACCGACCTGATGGTGCGTCACAACCATCTCGTTGTGTGACGTCAGCGGCTGTGCCTCCACCAGCTGCTGCCGCATCGGAGGAGGGAAAGGAGCACCGACCTGATAGTGCGTCAGAATCTCGCTGTGTGACATCAGCGGCTGTGCTTCCGGAGGCTGCTACCGTTACACGGCGGGGGATGGATCAGCGACAGTCACCTGCTGAGGGTGGCGTCCAGGAAAATGTGGCCCATGATAAATCCACTGGCCCGGGAGAGCCAAGCAGTCAGCTGAGTTGTGCTGCCGAGGAAATGGAATCTGAGAACGGCACTGTGTCTAATGCTGAGTCTATTGAGGCAAAATGCAATACAAACACGAGTTTGTATTCACTGGAAGAAATAAATGCATTCCTGGACGCAACCTATAACAAAGCCATTAGGGTCGCCGACTACTTCAGTGACACTGATAAATTCATTGAGTCTGTGGATGTGCTAAGAAGACAGGTTGGTCTGGACCTCCAGGATGAAAGGAAGCGTTATCGCCTCAAGAAACACCTGACAGCCCTGCGTAAAGCAGCAGGGGGAACGCCGGTCAAGCGCGCCCGGCAGGAGGACTGAATGGTGGTCGTTCCTCTGCCTGTTTTACCCATTTTTGGGATATTGTTTGAACAGACTGCTAGATGACGTTTAATTGACTGTAATTGACTGTCACAGAACTGGATCTTTGAGTAGGTGGACTGCAGGGACTGCTCTGTGTTGTGTGTGTGTGTGTGGGGGGGGAACATTTCAGTTTGCACTTTTTCCAATGTGACACTTGAAGGAATGATGTTGGTGTGCTTACATTTTTTTGAAGTGTGCAATAAAGGCTTTTTCACAGTCACAGTCTCTCTCTCTCTCTCTCTCTCTCTCTCTCTCTCTCTCTCTCTCTCTCTCTCTCTCTCTCTCTCTCTCTC
Source organism: Pholidichthys leucotaenia (assembly GCA_020510985.1). Lineage (NCBI taxonomy): Eukaryota > Metazoa > Chordata > Actinopteri > Cichliformes > Pholidichthyidae > Pholidichthys > Pholidichthys leucotaenia. Next base: position 192,862,476 of record CM035847.1, read on the forward strand.
TGTTTGTGTGTCTCCTTTTTCCCCAGGGGCAGGGGAGAGGCAGATTTGGCCTGTAGAAATAACAGAAGTGTGAATTTCTGCTCAGCTAAGTTGAAGAATGCGAAAGGCGGGGCCATGTGGCTCGCAAGAGTCAGGAGATGATGTGAACAATGTTGAGTTATGTAAAGAAAATATGAAAAAACAGTGGGATTCAACAGTGACTCAAATGCTCAGTGGTATATTACCCAAAGACAGAAGGGAGGTTAAAGCAGAATGTGATAAATTGTATCAGAAATTGGTGGAAGACGGCATTCTAAATTTAAATAAGGAGGACAGTTTGACTCAGATGTTGATGGACTTGGAACAAAGAAGGTTGGATGGCATACAAGTTATGAAAGATATGGCTGTCACAGGATTCTTGGTGAAAAAGAGACATAAGCATCATATTGAGGACTGTGAACGTGAGCGCAGGCTGATTCATAATTTGGTTACATGCTCTGCTTAAATGGATGGTGTGAAATTGATCAAGGCACAGGTGTCTGATGAGGAGCAGAATCAGCACATGATGAAAATGGAGGCAAATAGCGGTTTGATGCAGGATTCAGCAGTGGTTGGCCCAGTGGGGAGTGAGAGTGAGGTGGAAAAGAATAAAGGTTTAATGGTTGATGAGCAGCTGGATAAACGAAAGGGAGTGTTACAACTCGCCGCTCATCAGCGGCGCCAGCTGCGCGCACACCTGCATCTCGTCAGCAGTGTGGGATATAAGCCACTCTGCCCTGGGCTTCGGCCTGATATGTACATCTACATATCACAGACACGCAACCACATATCCCTGTTGTTGAATAAAGCTGTTAAATTTACCCTGAGCCTGCGTGTGTGTCTCCTGAGCCGTGCGTTATGTCAGTACGGCTTCAGCAGAGCGGCTCGGCGGACAGCGGGCTCGCACGCCGTTTTTCCACCCTCGAGGCTCGGGTGGATTTAATAGCTCATCAGCAACAGGTGATACTCAATCAGTTAACCTTGATTACTGACCGGTTAGACCGCCTGGACCCCCGTCAGCCGTTCCCCCCGGCTCGTCAGGGAGGCGCAGCTCCAGCTGTTCCAGTGGCTGTCCAGCCTGCTCCGGGTGCCCCAGCCCGACTCACACCTATCCCGACCCCCGCCCGCTTTAGCGGTAAGCTCGGCGGAGCGCGGGGGTTCATTATGCAGTGTGAGTCGGTGTTCCTGCGCGTCCCTGGAGATTTTCCCTCAGACCACAGCCGAATTGGCTTTGTAGGAAATCTCCTTGAGGGTCGTGCGCAAACCTGGGCTTACGCCGTAATGGCAAAGCCCAGCTACGCCACCCTCACCTATGGCCAGTTCGTTAACCAGTTCCTGGAGGTCTTCGATCACTCGCGTTTGGACAGTGTCCAGGTTGATCATCTCCTCAGTCTGCAACAGGGGAGCCGGTCGGCCGCGGATTACGCCATTGACTTCCGGGTAACAGCGGAGGAAGTTGGCTGGGAGGAACGCTCCCTCTGTGGCATCTTCCTCCGCAGTTTAAACTCTGGTCTGAGGGATGAGCTGGCTGGTCGGGATATCCCGGGGACATTAGCGGAGCTAATCTCCCTCACTATCAGCTTGGACAACCGGCTGCGCGAGCGCGCCTCGGAGCGGAAGTTGCCTTCTCGCTCGCGGGGTGCCTCGTCGTGCCCGTCCCAAGCTCGCCCCCTGGCGTTACCGCCACCAGAGTCCTCCGAGGAGTCGGAGCCCATGGTGATGGCCGGGCAAAGCTCCCCCTTGCGGAGAAACAACGCCGCCGTGAGTTGGGTCTCTGCATCCACCATACTGTGGAGCGTTGCCCGGAGAAGCCAAACGGGGAGGTCCGTGAGTCACTGTACATACTCATCTTCTCCAAATCCAGGGACGAGCACCGGGTGCACGTGAGGCGGGTCCTCCAGAGGCTGCTGGAGAACCGGTTGTATGTGAAGGCGGAAAAGTGTGAATTCTACGCCAAAACGACGTCATTTCTGGGATTTGTCATCTCCCATGACCAGGTGCTTCCAGACCCAGCCAAAGTTAAAGCGGTGGTAGATTGGCCTACTCCCACATCCAGGAAGCAGGTGCAACAGTTCATCGGCTTTGCCAATTTCTACTGCCGCTTCGTACCCAATTTTGGAGCCATCGTCGGTCCTCTGACCCGCCTCACCTACCCTAAGACCCCATTCCAGTGGTCTGAAGAGGCTGCAGCGGCCTTCCAGGCGCTGAAGGCGGAGTTCTCCTCCTCCCGGGTCCTCAGCCAGGTCGATCCCTCTCTACAGTGCATCGTGGAGGTCGACGCCTCAGATACGGGGGTGGGGGCGGTGTTATTACAGCGGTCACCTGCTGACGGGGTCAAATGGCCCTGCACCTTCTTCTCCTGGCGCTTGTCCCCGGCGGAGCGTAACTACGACATGGGGGACAGAGAGCTCCTCGCCACCAAGCTCGCGCTCCAGGAGTGGCGTCACTGGCTGGAGGGGGCCACCCTGCCATTCGTAGTATTAATGGACCACAAGAACTTGGAATACTTGAGAACTGCCAAGTGTCTGAATGCCCGCCAGGCGCGTTGGTCCTTGTTTTTTGCCAGGTTCCGTTTTACCATTACATTCAGGCCGGGCTCCAAGAACTGTCTCCCTGACGCCCTCTCCAGGCAGTTCGCCCCTGAGGAATCTGAGGACGCCGTACACACCATCCTGCCCGAGTCGTGCGTCGTGGGGGCTGTTTCCTGGGAGATCGAAGATAAGATCTGGAGGGCGCTGGAATCGGAACCGGAACCTGACGGCGGACCAGAGGGGAGGCTCTTCGTTCCATCCTCTGTCCGGGGGGAGGTCATCCATTGGCTCCATACATCCAGGCTCTCTTGCCATCCTGGGACCTCTCGGATGATCGATCTTCTCCAACATTCCTTCTGGTGGCCGGGACTGCGTAAGGACGCCGCCCGCTACGCCCGGGCCTGCCCCGTCTGCGCCACCAGTAAGTCTGGCAACGCTCCCCCCGCGGGCCTACTCCAGCCCTTACCCGTCCCTGGTAGGCCCTGGTCGCACATCACATTAGACTTCGTCACCGGTCTCCCCGTCTCTAACAGCTTCGACACTGTCCTGATCATCATCGACCGCTTCTCCAAGGCCGCCCACTTCGTGCCATTACGGGGGCTCCCCTCTGCCTTGGAGACGGCAGATCTTCTTATCCAACACGTGGTCAGGCTGCACGGGATACCGGTCGACGTGGTTTCCGACCGGGGTCCCCAGTTCACCTCGGACGTCTGGCGGAGTTTCTGCAAAGCATTAGGAGCCCAAGTAAGCCTCTCCTCCAGCCATCACCCCCAATCTAACGGGCAGTGTGAGCGGACCAACCAGGAGCTGGAGGCTGCCCTCCGCTGCGTCACTGCCTCCAAGCCTGCGTCATGGAGTAAACACCTCACCTGGGTGGAGTACGCCCACAACACCGCTCGCTCCTCCGCCACCGGGATGTCCCCCTTTAAGGCATCCCTGGGTTACAACCCCCCTCTGTTCCCCTCGCTGGAGAGCGAGTCGGCAGTCCCTACAGTCCAGGCTCACCTCAGGCGGTGCTGCTCCATCTGGGCCGCGACGTGCAATGCGCTTTTACGCACGGCGGAGCACAATAAAACCACGGCGGACTGATGTAGGAGGCCTGCTCCTGCCTACCAGGTAGGCCAGCCAGTCTGGGTTTCCATGCAGGATGTGAACCTGAAGGGTGAGAGGAGGAAACTGGCAAAGCGTTTCATGGGCCCTTACCCCGTTACCAAAATTATCAACCCGGTGGCTGTGCGTGTTGCTACTCCCCCCTCCCTCCACATCCATCCCACCTTCCACGTCTCCAAGGTGAAGCCGGTGGTGTCTGATCCCATCTGCCCTCCTCCTGCTGCGCCGCCCGTGCCCCGGATGATCGATGGCCATCCGGCTTGGACAGTCTCCACCATCTTGGACTCCCGGTGCTGGGGTCGCGGGTTACAGTACTTGGTGGACTGGGAGGGCTATGGCCCAGAATGGAGACAGTGAGCGCGTCCCTCATTTGTGTTGGACCCCTCCCTCATCACTGAGTTTCACCGGGCGCACCCTGAAAAACCATCGCCAGGAGGTGCTGCTAGAGGGGGGAGTACTGTTACAACTCACCGCTCATCAGCGGCGCCAGCCGCGCGCACACCTGCATCTCGTCAGCAGTGTGGGATATAAGCCACTCTGCCCTGGGCTTCGGCCTGAAGCCGTCTGATTCCTTCAGCCAACTTGCTGCAGAGGAACCCCCTCATCTGTCCGCAAGATCTACGACGTAAGCATACCTTACTCCTGTCTTTCCAGTTTCTCCCCTGTGCACAGGTGGATTTCCCGGCGGCGGACCTCGCCCCTGCATCGCCGCCTGTCTGCTGCTGCCACAGGTGGATTTCCCGGCGGCGGGCTTCGCCACTGCATCGCCGTCTCCCCGCTGCTGTCAGGTGCATCAGGTCGCTGTCTCCCGGGCTCGCCCTTGTGCATGTCTGCCACCTGCCCTGCCAAGTAAGCCAACAAACATTATTTACCCTCTATTCTGGTTTGGTGCCCGTTACCGTTTCCCTGTGCTCTCTCCCCAGGGTTGTCCGGCTGCACGGTTTCCTGCCCCCGTGCCTGACGCAGACGTCCACCACCAGTACATCTACATATCACAGACACGCAACCACACATCCCTGTTGTTGAATAAAGCTGTTAAATTTACCCTGAGCCTGCGTGTGTGTCTCCTGAGCCGTGCATTATGTCAGGGAGAGGTGCTGTCCCTCTACCCTAATTTGGGAGATTTAAAGGGGGAATTGCCCCCACCACCATATTGTGTTAATCAGATGCCTTTGGTTAAACTTAAAGAAGGATTGGTGGAAGTTGAGACGGTGACATCACAAGAAGAATGTGAACAGTTGAAAGGTTTGCTGGAAAGTCAGAAACAGGAAATGCAGGCAGACAGACGTGAGATGGAAAAGTTGCAGGAAGAGCTTGAACGACTAAGGTTGGAAAAGACTGTGGGAGAACGGCTGCAGAATGTTAAAGCTGGTATAACTAATTTGCAGAGACAAACACAGGATTTTCAGCAGAGTTTATGGTCTAATACAGGTAGTGCGGAATCAGGTGTAGCAGATGATGAAGGTACAGTCTATCAAGAGATAAGTTACAGGGATCCCAAAGATGACTATGGTCAGTGGAGTGAACATGCAGACAGTGAGGAAATACATCTCCTTTCCCCTACAGTATTTGCTTTATCTACCCCTTATGGTCAAGACGATTTTAAGAGCAGGCAGAGGAGAGAAAGTTCAGATGCTATGACTGCAGCTCTTACAAAAATAAACAATGTACAAAAACATGAAAGCAGACCACTGCAGGAGAATAGATCATACCAACTGATAGGAGAGGTTAGAATAACAGATGAGGACAGGAGAGAATTAGAAGATTGGGAGAAGCACGTACGAGGCAGGCCTTACAGTTTCAGAAATAGAGATTTGTGTTGCAGGGTTTGGGATGGTGATGAATGTGACCCTTATACAGGCCGCCGTCTTAATTCAGCTGCATATAGAAATACACAACAGGCCACAGAGCACCACATTCACACACAGGCTCCACTGGTAATGAAAAGCAGAGGCAGAACATATCAGCCATTCTCATGGACAGACATAAATGGCATTTCATAAAAAATGCCCCCGTCCTGTGAGGGTGGAGGTCAGTGGATGACAAAATTTGATCATTTAACTCAAGGAGTTACCGTGGCAATGGGAGGTTTTAGAGCTTTGCTTGGGTGACAATTAAGTGTTCTAGAGGTCTCTCAAATTGAACAGTTGGCAGGAACCCAAACAGTTTCAGATTCAACACCTTTCACCCCCGTAGCATCAGCCTTAGGCACAGCAATGAGACACAAATTTCCAATTCCACCAGGAGCTTTAAGAGCTTTAACTTTTTCAATTAAGGAAAATGAGTCTCCTAAGGCATTTATCAGTAGATGTAAAATGGAGTGGACAGCGGCTGCTGGCACTCATCCTAATACATCTGATTTTCAAAGGGACGTATTCAGGCAAGCAGTGTTAAAAGGAGTGCCTCAGACAGTGAGAGAGTCCATGGACAGTAACCCTGATATTCCCAGTAGTACTGTGGAATTGTGGGAAAGGCACTTCACACATCATATGCGTAAAGAACAGGAAAAAGCAGAAAAGGAGAAGGTTGACAGAGATAATCAAGAACTGCAACTGGTGAAATTGCATTTACAAAAGGCTAAACAAGAAATAGCTGAGGTTAAAAAAATAAACAAACCAGCTAAGCAGTTGGTACAGCAGGCTCCGGAAATACCCTCAGGGCCAACGCCCACACCAGGAATGGCAGCTTTACCTGCCCCTGTGTACCCGGCACCCACTGGTTGGACACCCCAAACACCATATTATCAGGGTGTACCACGTGGTTTCAATTGTTATCGGGGGGTGTCTCGTGGAAGGCGGGGTGTGAGAGGCTTTCAGGGTCGAAAGGTCATGGGCCTGAATGCATGTCATGGCTGTGGTCAAAATGGTCATTGGAGGAAGGATTGCCCAACTAATCCTTACCCACCACCAGTGGCACCAGCAAGTGCAGGACATCAAGCACCCTATGCAGCGGCAGCTCCACCTGCTGGCCAATATCCAGCATACACTTCAACTGCGGGGGAAGTGTACCTCACACAATATGAGGAACAATGACGGGGCCCACAGAGAAAAAATGACGTGGGAATGGCAGATCCCATGGTCACACTAAAGGTTATGGACTGTGACCTGCCTTTTCTGGTTGATACGGGGGCAACCTATTCCACTTTGAACTGTGACATTGAGCCTACACTGTTATCGGCTGAAGCTGTGGAGGTTATTGGTTTCTCTGGGGTTCCTGAAAGACTGCCTGTAACAAAGCCTTTGGACACTTGTGTTGCTGGTCAAACTGTGAAACAATATTATGTCTGCTCAAAAAACTCTCCCACAAACTTGATGGGGAGAGACCTGCTGATTAAACTGGGGGCATCGGTGCTGTGCTCGGCCGATGGAGTCATCTTGTCATTCCCTAATGGTGTTGCTGTGAACTGTTCAGTGCAAGGACTGTCTGTGCATGGACAAATGCTGTTGAAACCTGATGTGACACCACAAGCACCAAATACCTGGGCTGACATTTATTGGGGCCTGTTATCACCTGACTCGCCCTCACAAACTGGCGTGTTGCCAGTGTCCATGGCCTGGAAGCCGTGGATTGCTCTTCTTGCACCCTACACACCTCCCATTGATCCCCTACATGTCACTCTGTATTATGACAGAAATTCAGATGATGTTTATCATGATAGATTTTTCTCCCAACTGGATGGTCAAACTTGGACCGTCAAATCTCGGTTTTTGTATGTAGGAGAAGAGGGTGTCGCCTCAGAACACGCATACCACTGTAAGTGGTATGCATGGCATACTGTGGTATACAGTGGCATACCACTGTAAGTGCAGAGCAATTACAGTGGTATGAAATGTCAGAGGAATCAGCTCCGCACATTACCTTGCTCACACATGCTAATCACCAAGCAAAAGAGTTAGGGCCTATGGTTAAACCATTGTCTGAAGCCACTGATTGGCAGATGACACAGATCCCAAATGTTGAATATTCTGTAAAATATCAGGCCTATCGCATCCAAATTGATACAACTGATGAGCTTTTGTTTGAACACAGACAAATTGAGAGAGAGCATGGTAGGGAACGCACTGATCATGAATCAGCAGCAGACATGTTGGATTCACTGCCACAAAATTTATGGTCACAGGGTCCTACAGACTTTGGTAAATGTGTTAATATTTCTCCCATCTCATTTCAGGTCCTACCAGGTGAACCTGTTTGGCAAAGTCAGTATGCTCATAAGCCTGTGGCAGAGGAGGGCATTACTGACACCACTGAAGGGCTGCTTCAGGAAGGGGTATTAGAAAATTCTCACTCTGCCTGGAACACTCCTATTCTCCCAGTTGAAAAGCAAAACACCGGTAAATACCGAATGGCCCATGATTTGAGGCGTGCCAATTCACAGATTTCCACCCCCACAGTACCCGTGCCAAACCCATACACTGCTTTATCTGCTTTATCCAGTGTGGAGCGTGTAAATAACGAGGTGGATTTGACTCAGACATTTTATTACATGTCTCACACAAGAAGCATAGAAAGAATGAATACTCAGCAGAGACTCTCCTCTTAAAAAGCATGGCATTCTTCTAGAAGCTTCTAACACACAAAAGGTCACATTGCATTCACTTCCTTAATCCTTTAACATCCTTCTAGAAGTTTCTGACACACAAAAGCTCACACTGCATTCAACCTTCACACCTCCCTGTTATCTCCCAGGGAAACTCTGCTCTTTGTTCTTGTCTAAGATGCTATACAATTATGCACTCCCCATATGTCACCAAACAACCCCCCCCCCCCCCGAGCGTCTTGGATAGAACAATAGAATGACAGTCCATATGCTGTGGTAGAATCATTAAACATCAATCCACATGCTGCTTGGGCTTCAGTCTTCTCCCGTATCTGCTGTAACCAGGATTCACCGCCTCCGCGGCGCTGTCATGCTGGGGGGCTGATGTTTGAGGGGTAAAAGTCTGTCTGTGTGGGTGCTCTGGGGAATCTTTTCTCTGGGAAGCTGCCTATGGGGGATCCTGATCCATAAACCACGGCTGTAAACACACACACACATTACCCACAATCCTCCCTGAGGCCGTGTGTGTGTGTGTATGTGTGTGTGGGGGGGGTTAATGGGTGGAAAAATGACTAAAACACAGAGTCAGGAAGGATTTTAAAGCTAATCTGTGAAACACAAACTGTGAACCAACATCCACCATAACAGAGGTGTGAAGGAGCCTTCTGTCCAGGAACCAGAGGATCCATGTCAGTCTGACACTCTAGTGCAGGGATGGGAAACTGGCGGCCCGTGGGCCACATGTGCCCCCCGACATCATCCACTGTGGCCCGCCAGTCCATTTCCAAAAATCAGTTATTGATTTATATTCCCTTTGACTGTATTTGGAACTGCATTCTTCAATGTGGTTATAGAGTCCTCCAGCAAAGGTTTCCATGGAAACCTGGCCCTCAGCAAGTGAGCAAACAAATGTGTGGCCCTCACTGCCACCAACGCTGCCGTCCTTGCTGCAGGGCAAAGAGTTTTCACTCAGTTTTTCCTACATAGTTGACATTTTTTCCAAGATCTTTCCAGTAAATCTGTCACTTTTTTGCAGGTTTTGCACAGTTTCTTGTAAATTTCCCAGCTTTTTTACAAACTGCTTATTGCAAGGTTGCCACTGTTTTCTTTGCAGTTTTTCCTTTGGCAAAACTGTTGCTATAAATTCACTTTTTTTCTGAGATGTCTCCTGTAAATTTTCAGTTTTTTTCATATTTTTTGCAATGATTTTCTTGCAAATTTCTCAGCTTTTTTTTTGGGGGGGGGGGGGGAACTGCTTGTGAATGTGACATTTTTAATCAAGATTTTGCCTGTAAATCTACCTCTTTTTTTACATTTCTTCACATGGTTTCTTGTAAATTTTCGACCTTTTTTGATAAATTTTTTTGGTGAATCTGAATTTTTTTTAGATCTTTCCAGGAAATCTGCCTCCTTTTTTGCATGTTTTGTGTAATGTTTCTGATAAATTTCCATGCTTTTTTTTGCAAATTGTTCCTTCCAAGTTTCACTTTTCTGAAAAGCCTTTTGCAGTGTTTTTATTAATTTGACATTTTTCAAAATGTCTCTTGTAAATTTGCAGTTTTTTGTCAACTTTCCATTTTTCAAGATGGAACTTTGAAAAAATCACAAATACTTCAGATAAAATCTACAATTTTTGAGAACAAAGGATTTGAATTGTTTCTGACAAATCTCTTAAATTTGTGAGAAAACTGCAAATCTGTGAGGAATAACCTAAAAAATCTGACATAAAGAGGTCAATGATGAGGTTTCCATGAAGAAAACCTCAAATGAGAAAAATGACCCAAATGTGAGGGACTATAAGGAATTATTTTGTCAAAAAGCCAAAACCACATTTATGGTTTAAAAGTTGCCATTAAAATGACAATTGTTGCCATTTAGCAGAAGAAAACGCAATCAGCTGAGCAGCTTTAGTTTGGAATCAGCACTCTTTTAGTCGGAGGGAAATCATCAGTTTCAGGAGAATTTCCATGATTTTATTTGGACATTTGATCTTTTAAACCAATGTGACGCTTCACCTTTTAAATGTGACACTTTTCCCCTCAGTTTTGATCCAAACTTTCTTCCTCTGATGTCTGCAGTTTGTCACCACATCAGCAAACTCTTCCACATAAAATGACAGTTTTTCTTGATCATTTTCCGTTTAGATATCTGTTTCCTATAGGCCCTTAGAATAGAGGGTTAGTATTAGTGAAAGCGCTTTGAGTGGTCTTTGTGACTAGAAAAGCGCTATATAAGTGCAGGTTAGTTAGTTAAATCTGCATCTTTTCCTGCTTTGGCACTAAATATTCATGGATACATTTCCCAGCTTTTCCTAATAAACTGGTGAATTTCCGCCACTTAAATGACTGAGTTTGTCTCCATTTCCCACATTTTTCCACTTCTCTCCCTAAAAACGGGAGGAATCTGGCCTCATGTTCCTGTCAATCATCTGCCATCATCAGCTGGTTTTCAGCAGATCCTCAGTCAGCTCCAGCTCTGTCTGATGAACTGCTTTGAAAAAGGACAAATCAGTTCAGCTCTTTTATCCTCCTGTCATGCTGGCTCTGGCAAATCCCCAAAAGAAAATGAGGACTTCCAACTTTTCCCTGGTTGAGAATTTGGCTCCAAATTCCCCACATTGGTCCTTTGTTCCACAGCTCTTCACCTTCTGGAACGATGCAAACTTCTCCTCTGACTGTGAAATCAAAGCCTTGAAGAAACTCCCACACAGCTGCAGAAACCATGCGGATGAGGAGCTGCTCCTGCCGCAGGAGGTGAAGATGCCGGCCGGGAGAAATGGCGCTCAGACCCGGACAGTGAGCTGCTGTTTCCCACAGCTGCAGCAGAGCTCAAGTTCCTCTGCAGCTCTGCTTCCTCCTCCTCCTCCTCCCTCTGCTCCTCTTTCTCCTCCTCTCTGCGCACTCTCACTTTATCTGACTCTCTGGACAGTTTTTCTCCCTCCTCAGACATTTGGGTCATGCCTCACAAAGCTCCATACAGACATGCAAGGGCAGATCCAGAGTGGGGCAGTGGGGGGACCAGTGCTTACAAAGTGCCCTGTAGAGTGGCTAAAAGAAGAACAACTTCCTGTTGGTGAGGCAAAAATCATCGGGGCTCTGTGACGTCCCTTTGTGTAGCAGCTTATAACGGTGTGCCCTCTAGAGGTAAAAAATATGAGGAGGATATGGCTCAGTGGGTGCCCTCAAAGTGGAGGGAATCTAACTAACATGTCCTTTTATTACACTGCAAAAATTATGTGTGACAAACATTCAACTTTATATAGCACCATTTCACAACAACAGTCATCTCATAGCACTATCAACTGTAGGGGGAACCCCCACAGTTGCAGAAAGACCCCAGCAATCAGGTGATCCCCTGTGAGCAAGCACTTGGCGACGGTGGAGAGGAAAAACTCCCTTTTAACAGGAAGAAACCTCCAGCAGAACCAGGCTCAGGGAGGGGCAGTCATCTGCTGCGACTGGCTGGGGGGTGAGGGGATAGAGAAGAAGAAAAGAACAGACATGTAGAGAGCAAACAGCACGATGGGGACTCAATCTATGGGAGAGAACAAACAAATGTTAATGACCAGCAAAAAAAAGATTTCATTGAGAGTGAGGAAAGGAGTGAGGCCCAGTGTATTACTGGAGGTCCCCAGGCTGACTAAACCTATTAGCAGCATAACTAAGGGAGGGTTCAGAAACACATGATCCCTCCCTAATTGTAGGCTATATCAAAAAGGTAGGTTTTAGCCCTATTCTTAAAAACAGAGATCGAGTCTGACTCCCGAATCCAGATTGGCAGCTGATTCCACAGGAGAGGAGCTTGATAACTGAAGGCTCTGCCTCCCATTGTACTTTTGGAGATTCTAGGTATTACAAGTAATCCTGCATTTTGGGAGCGTAGTGCTCTGTTAGGACAATACGGTAGTATCAGATCTTTTAAATAAAAAGGAGCCTGATTGTTTAGAGCTTTGTAAGTAAGAAGAAGGATTTTAAACTTAATTCTAAACTCTATGGGAAGCCAACGAAGGGAGGCCAGAACCGGAGAGATATGATCTCTCTTTCTAGTACCTGTTAAAACTCTTGCTGCAGCATTTTGGATCAGCTGAAGACTTTTTAAAGATGTTTTAGGACAGCATGATAATAAAGAATTACAATAATCTAATCTCGAGCTAACAAAAGCGTGGATCAGTTTCTCAGCATCACTCTGAGACAAGATGCTCCTAATCTTGGCAATATTACGCAAATGATAGAAGGCAGTCTTAGAAACAAATTTAATATGTGAATTGAAGGACACATCCTGATCAAAAATAACTCCAAGGTTCCTCACAGAGCTATTAAGAGAAAGAGTAACCGCATCCAAACTGAAAGTTTGACTTGGAAAGGAATTTCTAAGGTTTTTTGGACCAACAAGAATGACTTCAGTCTTATCTGAATTTAATAGCAGGAAATTACAAGTCATCCAAGCTTTGATTTCCTTAAGACAGGCTTCTAACTTGGCTAATTGATTACTATCATCTGGCTTCATTGACAGGTATAATTGTGTGTCATCTGCATAACAATGAAAATGTATACAGTGCTTTCTAATAATGTTGCCTAACGGAAGCATATACAGTGATCCCTCGCTACTTCGCGCTTCACCTTTCGCGCCCTCAGTGCATCGCGGATTTTTCAAAAATATTCATCAAAAATTCAAAATTGAGAAATAATGGGCGGGCGCTAGCAGAAGGCAGGGAGACTACATTAGACCATCAGGTGTCAACACGGAGAGCAGCACAACTCTCTGTTCGCTGTTGTCGTGTTGGCTGGGCTCGGAAATCTCGCAAGCTGATTGGCCGAGACGTTTCACCCCGCAAGCTGATTGGCCGAGACGTCTCACCCACCTCCTCTCCCTGCCGAGCACCCATGAAGGGAAGAAAGACCGCATTCATTGCTTTTTATCGCTTGTGTTACTTAGTCTCGCCGCGTGGAACTTTTTGCTGTTCTCTTGTGCCATTTTGTGTGAAATAGTCTTCCCGTCGAGGCACTACGCTGCCTCCTGCAGCTTCAGCTCTATCGGAAGCTGCCCTCGATGATCCTGCACCTCCAGCACCTCACGATGAGGCGTCACCTGAGGAGCAGTAAAGCTCTCATTAACCTGTGCAGTAAATCATTTTCATCTTGAGTTACGTATCTTGTTATAAGAATAAAAGAGTTCTAAAAACATATTTATGTACACTTTGTTTACATCTACGTACACACACACACACGTATCATATGAGAGTGAGAGAATGAATGTACGTATTGTTTATGGATGACGTCATTGGGGTGACGCTACTTTGCGGTTTTTCACTTTTCGCGGTCGGTTCTGGAACCCATTAACCGCGATAAGTGAGGGATCACTGTATAAACTAAAAAGAGTAGGGCCTAGCACAGATCTCTGTGGAACTCCATGACTGAGCTTTGAGTTGAAAGAAAACTCATTATTTACATGAACAAACTGGAACCTATCAGATAAATAAGATCTAAACCACTGCAACAAAGTTCCATTAAGTCCAACATAGTGTTCTAATCTATCAAGTAGAATACTATGATCGATAGTATCAAAAGCTGCACTAAGGTCTAAAAGGACAAGTACAGAAACTAGTCCATTATCAGATGCAATGAGGAGGTCGTTAGTGACCTTCGCTAAGGCTGTTTCAATACTATGATGGATTCTAAACCCAGACTGAAACTCTTCAAGTAAACCATTTCCCTGAAGGTGGTCAAATAATTGCGTAGCAACAACTCTTTCTAAGATTTTTGAAATGAAAGGGAGATTAGAGATTGGTCTATAGTTAGCTAAAGCTCCTGGATCTAGCGTTGGCTTTTTGAGTAAGGGTTTAATTACAGCCGTTTTAAAAGCCTGCAGTACATGGCCTAAAGTTAATGAAGAATTGATTATATGAAGAATAAGGCTACCAATAAGTGGGAAGACTTCTTTAAATAACCTGGTAGGAATAGGGTCTAAAAGACAAGTTGAAGGTTTGGATGAGGAAACTATTTTGTCTAACTCACAAAGGTTGATTGGAGTAAACTCATCAAGACAGACATCAATAGAAGGAGTTGTAGTAGTTACAGTATTTAAGTTAACTGTGGGAAGAATCTGATTGATTTTATCTCTGATGGATGAAATTTTATTATTGAAAAAGTTCATAAAGTCCTGACTAGTAAGCTCTAAAGGAATGCTAGGATTGACGGAGTCCTGACTCTTTGTCAACCTGGCTACAGTACTGAAAAGAAACCTGGGATTATTCTTGTTCTCTTCTATTAATGCAGAGTAATAACTTGTTCTAGCTTTTCTAAGAGATTTTTTTATAAATTAAAAGATGATTTCTCCAAGCTAAATAGATTTCATCTAAATTAGGGGAGCGCCATTTTCTTTCTAATTGACGAGTCTTCTGTTTTAAGCTACTAGTTTCTGTGTTGAACCAAGGAGTTAGAAATCTCTGATTAGACTTTTTCTTTTTTAAGGGGGCCACCAAGTCTAGAGTCTGATGCAGAGAAGCTGAAACACTATCCACCATGTTATCAATTACAGAAGGAGCAAGCTGTCTATAGCTTATTTCCGTTGTGTTGACACATGGCATAGAGGAAACAATCTGCATAAATTTGGTAACAGCATCATCTGAGAGGAATCTACTGTAATAATATTTTTTCTTTAGGAGCCAAATAGTCAGAAATAGTAAAATCAAAGGTTAACAGACAATGGTCTGACAGTACAGGGTTATGAGGAGACACTACAAGATTTTCTATTTCTATGCCATATGTCAGAACAAGGTCCAATGTATGGTGGAGGTAATGAGTAGAATTTCCTACTTTCTGAGAAAACCCAGTCGAGTCTAATATTGAACTAAATGCCACATTAAGGCAGTCACTATCTACATCCACATGTATATTAAAGTCCCCTACTATAATTATTCTATCAGATTTCAGCACTAAATCAGCTAAGAAATCAGCAAATTCGGATAAAAATTCTGAGTAGGTTGATGGGGGACGATAAACTATGGCAAATAAAATTGGGTTCAACCTAAAATTGCTAAAGTGCCCAATACTGAGGACCAGGCCCTCAAAGGAATTATAACATGTTTTTTGCTTTACATTAACTAGTAATTTGGATTGGTAAATTGTTGCTACTCCTCCTCCACGACCAGAATTTCTGGGATTTTGACAGTTTAAATAACCAGAGGGAGTTGATTCATTTAAACCAACATAATCCTCTTGCCCTAACCAAGTCTCTGTAAGGGAAATTAAATCAATCTGATGATCAATTAACAGATCATGGACTAACAGAGACTTGGGAGTTAGAGACCTAATATTTAATAAACCACATTTAATTTTTAAATTATGAGGAGGAACAGAGGCCAATTCATTCATTTTAGAGGCTTTATGTTTAATTTGAGTTTTACCAATATTTTGCTTTATCACTTTGGGATGCTTATACATTATATTTTTATTTACTTTGGAGGGAGCAGACAACGATTCTCTGATGGGGAAGTCAGGGGCTAAGCTGAGGGGTGGCGGATGAAGAGGAGCTGCAGAGAGGCGTGTAAGACTGCGACTCTGCTTCCTGGTCCCAACTCTGAGTAGTCAGGGTTTTGGAAATTTGGATAAAAAAGATGCCAGATTGTTAGATAAATGAGAAGCACCATCCAAAGTGGGATGAATGCTGTCTCGTCTCATAAGACCAGGTTTTCCCCAAAAAGAGCTCCAATTGTCAATGTAGCCCACGTCATTTTTAGGACACCACACAGACAGCCAGCAGTTCAAGGATGACGAGCAGCTAAACGTGTCATCACTGGTCAGATTGGGGAGGGGCCCAGAGAATACTACAGTGGCAGACATCGTTTTTGCAAAGTCACACACCGATTCTATATTAAGTTTCGTGACTTCCGACTGCCGGAGACGGATGTCATTAATGCCGGCGTGAATAACAATTGTGGAATATTTACAGTTACTTTTAGCCAGGATTTTCAAATTTGACTCGATGTCGCCTGCTCTGGCCCCAGGAATGCATTGGACTATGGCCGCTGGAGTCTCTAGGTTCACGTTTCTGATTACAGAGTCGCCAATGATCAGAGTTTTTTCCTCAGCGGGTGTGTTGCTGAGTGGGGAAAAACGATTAGAAACGTGAACAGGTTGGTGGTGTACCGGGGCTTTGCGACTAGGCTTCCTTCTCACCGTCACCCACCCAGTCTCCTCGCTGCTGAGGAGAGCCGGGGAACCGCTGACAGGGGGGCCTAAGCTAGCTAGCTCCGCTGCAGCTAAGGGGCGTCCGTCGAGATTAACTGGCGCAGACGGTGTTTCAATGCAGCGGATCCGGGATTCCAAATCAGACAACCTCGCCTCGAGCGCCTGAAAAAGACAACATTTATTACATTTACCGTTATCACTAAAAGAGGCAGAGGTGTAGCTAAACATCTGACAGAGAGAGCACACCAGAGGAGAAGGGGAAGGAGAGCTAGTAGCCATAGCTAGTGGCTAGCTAGTGGCTGGAGAGCAAACCACACAGGCAGACAGCAAAACAGGAAGTGACGATACGTTACCACAAGGAAGTGACGATCAGCATTCAGTAACATACAAAACATACAAAAAATGAGAAATCAGGAAGGCGGGCAAACACTTTTTCACACCACTGTAGATTTAACTCTAATGGTGAGGTGCCCTACCAGTGGACCTCATGGTTCCCTCCCAGTGGACCTCTTGGTGCCCCCCCCCCCCCCCGCTTCAGAATGTAGTCATATCTGTTCATGAATGTCCTTCTCATTACAAAATGTTGGACCAGCAATGAAGAAAGTCAGATGTGGTGCCCTACAGTCAAATATTTTGGCAAAATATTTTCTGTAAATTTTATCATTTTCCAGATTGTTCTAAGTTTGTAAGTTTTGTAGTTTTTTTTATTTTAAACTTTTTTATTTAAAACTTGCTTTCCCACCCGATATGTTTCCTATAATATTGATGATTTTTTTTGAAAATTAGGACATCCTTTTAAATATTCAGGTATTTATTAAGAAATGTTCACATATCTATGTCTAACCTTGTTGTTGTTTTTATTTGCATTTTTTAACATTTATTTTCACCATTTTAAGCAGGAATGAATGTAGGGGTGTCCTAAAAAAGATGGGGGTGTCCTAATTTATTCCTCACTATTTGTTTAGAATTATATTATACAGAAAATTTGAAAAAAAAGTCTTTAATTCATTTTTGTTTAGTTGTATTACATGAATTTCCTAGTATTTTAAACACTGAAATTAAATATCCATATGTCCAAATATGCTAAAAAACACAGGCTTATACAGGGTACCCTAATTTTTTCACAACTGTATAACCTGTACAACCCAATTGAAAAACAAACAAATCTTTTAATGGGAAAAATAAAAAACTTACAATAACCTTGTTGCACAAATATGCACACCCTGTTATAACTGGGGGTGTGGTTGTGTTCAGAATTAACCAATCACATTCAAACTCCTGTTAAATGGGAGTCAGCACACACCTGCCACCATTTAAAGAGCCTCTGATTAACCCCAAATAAAGTTCAGCTGTTCTAGGAGGCTTTTCCTGACATTTTTGTAGTCACATCTTACACCACAAGCCATGGTCCACAGAGAGTTTCAAAGCATCAGAGGGATCTCATTGTTCAAAGGTATCAAAGGACAAGGGTACAAAAGAATTTCCTAGGCATTAAATCTACCATGGAACACAGTGAAGACAGTCATCATCAAGTGGAGAAAATATGGCGCAACAGTGACATTACCAAGAACTGGACGTCCCTCCAAAACTGACGAAAAGACGAGAAGAAAACTGGTCAGGGAGGCTGCCAAGAGGCTGACAGCAACATTGAAGGAGCTGCAGGAATTTCTGGCAAGTACTGGCTGTTTAGTACATGTGACAACAATCTCCTGTCTAGGGTGTCAAGACGGAAGCCTTATCTTATGAAGAAAAACATCCAAGACCGGCTACATTTTGTAAAAACATGTTTGAAATCTCCCAAACATGTGGGAAAATGTGTTATGGTCTGTTGAAACCAAAGTTGAACTTTGTGGCCATAATTCCAAAAGGTATTTTTGATTTAGATTTTGTATGAAGGGCAGTGCGGTGGCAGAGTGGTTAGCGCTGCGGCAGCACAGCAACTCACCCTTGGCCAGGGGATCCTGGGTTTGATCCCAGCCCCCGACAAACAGTGATCTGTGTGGAGTTTGCATATTGTCCCCATGTCTGCGTGGCTTTACTCCGGGATTTCTCCAGTTTCCTCCCACATGCCAAAAACATGCAAGTTAGGTTAATTGGCATCAAACTGGGGATTCTAAATTGTCCTTAGGTATGACTGTGAGAGTGAATGGTTGTCTGTCTCTCTGTGTTGGCCCTGCAATGGACTGGCGATCTGTCCAGGGTGTACTCTGCCTCTTGCCCAAAAGATGCTGGGATAGGCTCCAGCACCCCCCCCCCCCCCGCCGCGACCCGAAAAGGATTAAGCGCAAGAAGATGAATGAATGATAGTTTATTGATCCCCAGAGGGGAAATTGAGGGCATCCAGCTGGATGGATGAAGCAGCCACGGTACGGCGCTATCCCTTTACCATTCACACACACATTCACACCTAGGGCCACTTTTAGAGTATCCAGTTAACCTAACCTGCATGTTTTTGGCCTGTGGGAGGAAACCGGAGAACTCTCGGCTATTTGGCGCAAACACAACACTGCTCATTACCAAAAGAACACCAAACCAACAGTGAAGCATGGTGGTGGCAGCATCATGCTTTCTGGGCTGTTTTTCTTCAGCTGGAACTGGGGCCTTAGTCAAGGTGGAGGGGATAATGAACTGTTCCAAATACCAGTCAGTGTTGGCACAAAATCTTGAGGCTTCTGCTAGAAAGCTGAAGAAGAAGAGGAATCTTCTGCAAGATGGGGGGCGTGTGCACAACGCGAGGCTCAGCGTCTTCTCAGATTTTGTGGATTAGCAGTGTTATTTCTGCTCATTTTGGATCTGTTCGTTCAGAACAGCTTCGCTTTCACATCTTACACCCAAAATGAGCTTTTGGACATTGGATTACAAAATAACGATAACGATCTTTTTATCAGTGACCTACGTCTCATCCCTGAGTTCTGGAGAACACCCGACGCTTGGCAAGCTTCCCGGCCGACCGGAAGTGCTCGCAGGCGGCGTAGAGACCGTAAACAAAGGCGGGGGAAGCGCGGAGGGCTAAGAGCTAAGCTAAAGCTAAAATCGCACCGGCTTTCTCTACCCAGTATTTTCCTCGCTAATGTACGGTCACTGGCAAACAAAATGGATGAGCTACGGCTTCAGATCACCAACAATAAGAGACTTATGAACTGCAATATCATGATTTTCATGGAAACATGGTTATACAGTGGAATACCTGACAATGCTATCGAGCTAGCCAGCCTACACACTCTCTGGGCAGACAGAGCAGCTGATGACTCCAGTAAGACCAGAGGTGGGGGAGTGTGCATTTATATTAACAAGGCTTGGTGCACAAACTCTGTTACTGTTGGGAGACACTGCTCAGCTAACCTGGAGTTTCTCATGGTTAAATGTAGACCTTTCTATCCGCCACGCGAGTTCACTTGTACCATCATAACAGCTGCTTATATCTCTCCGGATGCTAATGCTAAGCTTGCTATGAAAGAACTACATGCAGCTATTAGCAAACAACAAACTGCACACCCAGAGGCAGCATTTATTGTGGCGGGTGATTT
This sequence comes from Pholidichthys leucotaenia, assembly GCA_020510985.1. Taxonomy (NCBI): domain Eukaryota; kingdom Metazoa; phylum Chordata; class Actinopteri; order Cichliformes; family Pholidichthyidae; genus Pholidichthys; species Pholidichthys leucotaenia. The sequence continues at coordinate 192,882,391 of CM035847.1, forward strand.
TAACCACTCTAACCTCAAGACAGTGCTTCCTAAATTCTACCAGCATGTCTCCTGTCACATAAGAGGGGACAAAACATTGGACCACGTTTACACCAATATTGTGGGAGCCTACACAGCAACTCCCCTCCCCCACCTAGGTCAGTCTGATCACTTATCTTCGTTCTTTACCCTCAAGTATGTACCGCTCATCAACTGGGTAAAGCCATCAGTGAGGACCATCAAAGTGTGGCCAGAGGGGGTTGACTCTGTACTCCAGGAAAAGTTTAGGAACACAAACTGGAGTATGTTCACCTCTCAGGCTACCTGTGGCTCCCACATAAACATCGACTCTTACACCCACTCAGTCCTGGACCATATCAACACCACTATTGACAGTGTCACCACGGAAAGACAGATCACCACGTACCCAAATCAGATGCCGTGGATGAACAGAGAAGTGCGACTTCTGCTAAAGGCACGTAACAATGCCTTTAGATCTGGTGACGCACAGGCCTACAGTTCATCCAGGGCAGATCTGAAGAGGGGCATCAAGAAAGCCAAGCACAGCTACAAGCTGAAGGTGGAGGAACATTTTGGGGACTCTGACCCCCGACGCATGTGGCAGGGCATTCAAGCTATCTCTGATTATAAGCCCAGCAACTCCATACCTATAGCCATGACTGTGTCCTTTCTCAATGAGCTAAATGACTTCTATGCTCGTTTTGACAAGGACAATAACAAAAAGAATATCAATTTCCCACCCTCTGACAACCTCCACCACCTCACACTCACCCACACCGACGTCCGTAATGCACTGAGTCATATCAACGTACGTAAGGCTGCTGGCCCTGACGGCATTCCTGGGCGTGTGCTGAGGGCATGCACTGAGCAGCTGGCAGGGGTCTTCACGGACATCTTCAACCTGTCCCTCGCCCAGGCGGTGGTATCAGCATACTTCAAGACCACTTCTATAGTACCAGTGCCGAAACATTCAACACCATCATGCCTAAATGACTATCGCCCTGTGGCACTGACGCCCATAGTCATGAAGTGCTTTGAGCGACTGGTCTTGGCACAGCTCAAAAAAGGCCTGCCCCCTACACTGGACCCTCACCAGTTTGCCTACCGGAGCAACAGGAGTACAGAGGATGCGGTTTCTACAGCGCTGCACTGTGTACTCTCACATCTGGATGACAAGAATACCTACGCAAGAATGCTGTTTGTTGACTTCAGCTCAGCCTTCAACACAGTTATCCCCTCCATGTTGATCACTAAACTTGGGGACCTGGGAATCAGTACCTCCACCTACAACTGGATCATGGATTTTCTGACCAACAGACCCCAGCATGTTAGGTCAGACCCCAACCGTTCTTTCATCATCACACTCAACACTGGTGTACCACAGGGCTGTGTGCTCAGCCCATTCCTCTACTCCCTCTTCACCCATGACTGCAGGCCTATGTATGGATCCAATTCCATCCTAAAGTTTGCAGATGACACCACGGTGATCAGACTCATCAGGGACAATGATGAGTCAGATTACAGGTCAGAGGTTGAGCACTTGGCTACTTGGTGCCCTGACAATAACCTGCTCCTTAACACCAGCAAAACCAAGGAGCTCATAGTGGACTACAGGAAGGAGAGGGGAGAGACACATGACCCCATCCATATCAATGGCATAGTTGTTGAACGTGTCCCCAGCTTCAAATTCCTGGTGACCCACATCTCGGAGAACCTGTCCTGGTCAGTTAACACCACCAGCCTGATCAAGAAGGCCCATCAGCGCCTCTTCTTCTTGAGGACACTGAAGAAGAACCATCTGTCAACTGACATCCTGGGCAACTTCTACCGCTGCGTGATAGAGAGCACCTTGACCAACTGTGTCACAGTCTGGTATTGGAGCTGCTCTGTCGCTGACCGTAAGGCGCTGCAGCGGGTGGTGAAAACCGCCCGACGCATCACAGGGACTCCACTTCCAGCTATAGAGGACGTCTACAGGAAAAGATGTCTGTGCCGGGCACGCAGCATTCTTAGGGACTCCAACCATCCTGCTCATGGACTGTTCCAGCTTCTCCCCTCCGGAAGGCGTTTCAGAAGCCTTCGGACTAGAACCAGCAGGTTTAGGAACAGTTTCTTTCCAACAGCTGTCACATTATTGAACTTAGTTCCCCGCTGACTCTCTTACAATCATCTTTTACCATCCTCACCTGTACATAACTGCATAACTACATAACTACATCTAACTTATTGCACATTATTTGCACATAACAGTACTTTTAACTTTCTGCACTGCTGCATATATTTGCATATATTTGCTTAAATTGCACATACTGTTAATTACCGTATATACTGCACTGCTGTCCTTTGCACTTCTGATTGGATGCTAAACTGTGTTTCGTTACCTTGTATTCATACATGTGTAATGACAATAAAGTTGAATCTAATCTAATCTAATCTAAATTGATGGATTTTACACTTTAAATTCACAGCTTTGATCCTGATCAATGACTGACTTTATGTGGAATTTTCCTGCAGAAACAGAAGCAAATCAGCTCAATCAAAATCAAACTATTGCTGCTCTTTATTCAGCGATGATGAACTGAAATAAATGAGTCAATCAAATCTGAATCATTCAATCCACTTTCTAGAATAAATCCAAGAAAAAAGATTCACAAGGACTTTTGTCATTGTTCAACACTTTGATTCCAAAACAACAATTTGAACTTTTCCATCAATAATAAAATCAAGAAAATCGAGAAATATCTGGAACAAAGTCTCTGGATCAAATCAGAAAATCCATGTTTTTCCCCCAAAATTATCTGCTTTTTGCAAATGTGAAACTTTTTTCTGACATATTTCAGCAATTATTCATGTGGAGACGCAGTTTTGGAAAATGTCAGTTTGCAATTTTACCACTAAATCTGTAAATTTACAACTTTTTTCTCCAAAATAAAAAAGCTTTTTCACTCAAATTTGTCATTTTTCATTCAAAAATCTGTGACTTTTTACTTGAAAATTTTTCAGTTTGTTAATGATAAAATTTGCATCATTTTTCTCAAAAATTTGCTTTTTCAACTCATAATTTTGCAGTTTTTTTTTCTGAAAATTTGTGACTTAAATTTGCTCCAAAAACGGAGTATTTTTTCATGAAATTCCACAAATTGTCACTTCCTGTTCAAAAATTGTGAATTTTTACTAATAAATTTGCGATTTTTTATCTGTTAATCTGCAACTTTTCTTCATCAATTTATCATGTTTTTAGTTTCTCATAAATTTGTGATTTTTATTCATTTTCAGCTTTTTTCTTCTAAATGTGCTCTTGTAAATTGGTGACGTTTTTCTCTCCAGTCTGCAGTTTTTCTGGTCAAATCTTGCGTGTGATCCAAGTGAATTTTCCCCTATTTGTGCAGCAGCTCCAAAGCTGACAGACAATGAAGGGAAGCCGTGTGGTTCTAAAGCGGTTCTTGTGGTTCTGCTGTTGTGGGTCTCGGCGGGGATGAAGTGCTGCAGAGAGACATCTTCCTGCAGCAGGATTCACTGATGGAACATCTGAGCACACACACACAAAACGCTACTTAATGGCAGATGCTCAATTAGCAGCAAATTGACTGCAGAGCAGAAATCAAATTCATCCAATCCATCTAAACTCCATGTCAGCAACAAAGAAAGAGGCTGAGGGACCACTGACAACTGGCAGTAGTTTTCAGTTTGTCTGAACAAATCAAAGTGAGATCAATGTGACCAGTGATGAATGTGTGACTGATATAATCTTAATGAAACATGTTTGTGTTCCCAGAGGTCAGAGATCACAGTCTCCAGCATCCAGCTGTGTGTCCATGACGAGTGACCGGTCCAAAGCTCGTCCTCCAAACTTTAGTGATTGACCTGAACCTTCAGACTCAAAGTCAGAATCAGTTTCTACTGTAACTGACCTGCTGAAATATTAGACGACTCTGAACTTGAACTTTCCTCCTCCAACTGTCAGGCTGCAGCACCAAGCCACAACTGTTAGATTTTTGAATCAAAGAGGCTCGGTCAGTTCAGTAAAGCTTTGTTAGAGTCAGACTTTAGTTCAACTCAAATCTTCTCTTTCTGTTTCTTCTGCTGTTCTTAAAGTGTGGAGTTCATGTGAGTCTCTTCCTGTTCTGTGGTGTCAGTCTGAACAGAGTCGACCTTTTCTATCTTCACTGACTTGGGCATGGAAAGTACAAGAATAAACCTGTTTTGGAGCCAGAAGGAAAAGTCAAATTTAACCTTTTATTTCAAATCCATTCTGGGATAGTTTCTTATCCACTGTTTCAAATAGAAATTGATGTAAATCTGCCCACAGAAACTCGGTGTTTAATCATTTATGAGTCCTTTGTGTGATATTTAAGTCCCAACAGCTTAGAGAAGAATTCTACCTTAAAACAGCAGTGATGTTCAGTTTATTAAGGAGGTTTTAATTTGTTTCTACTGAGAGGTGTTTCTAATGTTCTAGTGTCCGTGGAACAACCATGAGAACATCAGAGCCACATGGAACAGTCCAGAACAGCAACACTAAAGGTTGAACCACCAAACTAATCTTTAGGTCAAAGTGAACCAGACCAAGGTTCTTCTGAACTGAGACTGATGTCAAGAATCCAGACGTGGAGCTCTGACTGATCAGAATCAATCCACTTTAAGAACAGCAGGGAGTCAGTCAGAAGGTCAACGTTAGTCTTGTTGGACCTCACTGCTGCCTTCACCTCTGCTACCTTCATATCAGGCTATATATGGCTTCAGTGGCTTCATTAGTTTGTCACAACAAGTTAAAGTGAAATAAATGAGAGCAGTGATGAATGTGACTGATGTGATATTAATGAAAAATATTTGTGTTCCCAGAGGTCAGAGGTCACAGTCTCCAGCATCCAGCTGTGTGTCCATGAGGAGTGACCGGTCCAAAGATCCTCCTCCAGACCTCAGTGATGGACCTGGACCATCAGAGTAAGATCACTGCTGCTGACTCTGTTCTGACTGTACTGGAACGTTTGTGACTCTGATTACATTTTCTGTATTTTGGAAGAAAAATTCTATGAGGGTTTCAGAGAATTCCTGAAAGTGGACTAAAAGACAGGTTGTGTGTCTATAGCTGACTGTGTAGAAGCTAAACAACAAGTCCAGAGAAGTTGAAGTTTGCCTCGACCATTTACTGCACATCCTCCATCTTCTGTTTTCTCTCACTGTCATGATCCAGTGAAGACTGAACTTCCTGAACTAACCTGGAGATCAAAGGGAACCAGGACAAGATGATTCTGAAATGTGAAAGATCCAAATAATCTCAATCTGGAGCTCTGAGGGAGCAGAATAAATCTGCTGATTTCACATTGTCTGTTTGAAGTAATGTAGCTTTGTATCAGTTAAGATTGAAATGATCATGGAAATTATTAGATTCATGGGTTCTTGATCATGAATGCTTGGAACTGGATAAACTGGGCAGAACTTTTGCTGAAACTCAGAAAAGCTGTTCAGGAATAATTCAAATGAAGACCTTCATCACTGGCAGATCCATCAGTGTGATGAGAGACTGAATTTATTGACTGATTTAAACAGGAAGTCCCTTGAGATCTCATCTCTTTTTTTGATGGTCACCTGGTCACACCAGTACAGAGAACAACAGGACAACACCAGTCAGCACATCTAAAACTATTAAAAAAAACAATAAAAACAGGTTAACAAATAAATAAAAACCAATAAAAACGTGACTCAAATTTAAAAATCCAGGAGAGGAAAAGCTTTTCCATTCCTCTATCATACGTCTCCTGATCAAGGTTTTATATTTGTTGATGCTGCATTCAGACAGACAAGTAGGTCCACTTTCACTTTTCTCTGGGACCATCTGAGCTTCGGCAAAGTGACGTGAAAAAATCTGCTGAGTCATCAAAGTATTGTAGTGATGAAGAACTGTGTTGACAGAGGGAAGAAGAGGAGCGGTGTTCCTGTGGAGGAGCAGCTGTCCTGCTGTTCTTTGTGTCAGGACGTCCTGAAGGATCCAGTCTCTACCAGCTGTGGACACTGGTTCTGCAGACAGTGCATTTCCTCATACTGGGACCAGTTTGCTTCATCAGGATCCTCCTCTTGTCCCCAGTGTGGGAAAAGATCCAAAACTGGTGAGAGTGTCAAAATCTTCAGATTTCTGGACACATCCAGTCTTGGAGCAGAACCTTTCTCCATAGTTTAGATGTTAAGATGTTTTTGTGTCTCTGTGACTTCTGTTGTTTTCTCAGCAGATGTTGGTCTGCAGGAGGTTTTAGATGAACATCAGATCAGTCTGAGGAGGAGATGTGAACGTGTGACTGAAGGAAGTGATGAAACAGGAAGTGGAACCCTCCTCAACAGGATCTACACTGAGATCTACATCACAGAGGGACAGAGTGAAGAGGTTCAGACCCAACATGAGGAGAAGCAGCTGGAGACAGCTTCCAAGATGGACTCCCTTCATGACACTCCAGTCAGGTGCCAGGACATCTTTAAAGCCTTCCCTGACCAACAGAGACCCATCAGAGTGGTTCTGACCAGCGGCGTGGCTGGTGTTGGAAAAACCTTCTCAGTGCTGAAGTTCACTCTGGACTGGGCAGAGGGCTTGGAGAACCAGCATGTCAGTGTGGTGATTGTGCTTCCATTCAGGGAGCTGAACCTGATTAGAGGTGAGTAGTACAGTCTTCTGGAGCTGCTCCATGTTTTCTATCCAACATTACAGAAGGTCACAGCAGAGAAGCTCGCCGTCTGGAAACTTTTGTTCATCTTTGATGGCCTGGATGAAAGCAGACTTTCATTGGGTTTCACCAACAGGAAGCTCATGTCTGTTGTCACACAGAGTTCATCAGTCAGAGAGCTGCTGACAAACCTCATCCAGGGGAATCTGCTTCCCTCAGCTCTCATCTGGATAACTTCCAGACCTGCAGCAGCCAATCAGATCCCTCCTACATGTGTGTACAGGATGACAGAAGTACGAGGCTTCACTGATGACCAGAAGGAGGAGTACTTCAGGAGGAGATTCAGTGATGAAGAGCTGGCCAGCAGAATCATCTCCCACATGAAGACGTCCAGGAGCCTCCACATCATGTGTGGAATCCCAGTCTTCTGCTGGATCACTGCTACAGTTCTGGAGCACATGTTGACTACAGAGCAGAGAGGAGAGCTGCCCAAGACCCTGACTGACATGTACTCACACTTCCTGCTGGTCCAGACAAAGAGGAAGAAGAACAAGTACTCTGAGGGACATGAGACAAGTCAACAGGAGCTGACAGAGGCTGACAGGGAAGTTCTTCTGAAGCTGGGAAGGCTGGCATTTGAACATCTGGAGAAAGGAAACATCATGTTCTACCAAGAAGACCTGGAGCAGTGTGGTCTGGATGTCACAGAGGCCTCGGTGTACTCAGGAGTTTGTACACAGTTCTTCAGAAGAGAGTGTGTGATATTCCAGAAGCCAGTCTACTGCTTTGTTCATCTGAGTGTTCAGGAGTTTCTGGCTGCTGTCTACATGTTCATCTGTTTCACCAACAAGAAGACTGAGGTGATGGAGAACTTTCTGCAGATGGAGGAGTGAAGTTTTTCTTTGCATATTTTCCTTAAGAGAGTCATGGAAAAATCCCTGAAAAGTAAAAATGGCCACCTGGACCTGTTTGTTCGCTTCCTTCATGGTCTCTCTCTGGAGTCCAACCAGAGACTGTTAGGAGGCCTGCTGGGTCAGATAGAGAACAGTCCAGAAACCATCCAAAGAGTCATCAACAACCTGAAGGAGATGAGCAGTTATGGAATCCCTCCTGACAGAAGCATCAACATCTGATGGAGATGAACGACCTCTCAGTTCATCAGGAGATCCAAGAGTTCCTGAAGTCAGAGAACAGATCAGAGAAGAAACTCTCTGTGATCCACTGTTCAGCTCTGGCCTATATGCTGCAGATGTCACAGGAGGTTCTGGATGAGTTGGACCTGAACAACTACAACACATTATTCTGGGGAAAACAGAAACTGATTCCAGCTGTGAGGAACTGCAGGAAGGCTGGGTGAGTTCAGATGTGATTAACATTCTAAATCAGTGCAGATCAGTAGATCCACACAGGATTAAATCCTCGTCAGAGTTCTTCAGCTGGCTGATTATTACTGCTGACTTCATGAAACTCTGCTTTGATTGACTTTTTAACTGCTTCTAGCTTTCTGACATGGAGCTTCATACTGGGTGTCCACCAGTCTTTAAAAAGTCTTCAGTTCATTTATCTGACATTAATTTCTTAATTATCCTAAAAATAAGACTTAACCCTTCAATCTCCTTTCAAAGCTCTTCAACATGCCACAGATATGATAAAGGTGAGAACTCTGTTTTCTTTGAGCTGAAATGCTCAGAATTGCTTTGGTTCATCTGGAGTCACTGATTTGGCTTCAGTTCATGTCAGGAATAAAGAAATTAGTGGAGTTTGTTTCACTTTACAGCTTTTTAAAATACATTTCCAACTTTTCCTTGAACATTTGCAGCTTCTCATCTTTTCTCGTTAATTTACCTTTTTCTCATAAATGTGAACCTTCTTCTGTAAATTTATGACTCTTTAAATTATAACTTTTCTTGTGAATTTCTGACTTTTCATGTCATTTTGCTAAATTTCCTCTCAATTTTGTCACATTTTGCTCAGTAATTTGCAATTTTTCCTGCTCGTTTCTGAGTTCTTTTCATGTGAATTTGCAACTTTTTCTTAGCTTCCAACTTTTCTCTCATAAATGTGACAGTTTTGTATGAAATTGCAGCATTTTTCCCATGAGGCTGCAGCATGTGGCTGTGCTGTAGGGTTTAGTTTCAAGTCTTCTGCACTAGATTTGACTTCTTTTGATTTTCCTTCTTGTCTTCTTCTCTGGGCTGCTCCCTTCAGGGGTCTCCACAGAGGATCATCTGCCTCCATCTCACCCTATCCTTCATCTTCCTCTGGACCACCAACCATCTCCATGTCCTCCTTTACTACATCCATCAATCTTCTCTGTGCTCTTCCTCTTTCTGTCCTGCCTGGAGGCTCCATCTTCAATGTCCTTTGTCCAATATTTGTTCATTTTTTAGGTTAGGTTAACTGGTGATTCTCCATTGGCTGTAGGTGTCTGTCTGTCTGAAGGCCACAGAATAGAGGCTGAGTACGACTAGTAGTTAAAACACTGTGAGTGGTAACTCAGACTAGAAAAGCTCTCTAGAAACCCAGGACCATCACTGAAAGGCTGTGGACATTATGGAAGCCTAGATGGAACATTTTCCCTCCTTCATGTGCAGATTCAAGCCAAACCCAGATTGCCATTAAAAGTCTGCAGGTGTGAGAGAGACTGAAGAGAATCATGGTGTCATGTCAACCACAGTAAGATGAGATGAACTGAAGCTCAGATGAGAAGATCAGATGTTCATCACTTTATGATGTCACTCTGCTTTGAATCCCATTCACTCTGTCTTCACTTTGTCTGCAGGGACCCATGAAATCCACTCCAGTTTTAACTCATTACTTTTTCATCTTTGACTAATTCTAGTTTCCATGTAGATTTTTTAATGAATTCTGTCTTTTATGCAGAAGTTAGAAGTAATGAAGCACAAAAACTTTGAGGTAATTCAGTAGAATTTTCAGGTTTCTGGACTTGAGTATTGATGTATTTTTCTGTGAAGTTTGACTTTTTCTTCCTTCATTTTAACACAAATGTCTGTTCTTTTTACTCCTTATATTTTCATAACAGTCCCTTTACTTTAGTTTTAGTGCATTTTAGGGAAGTTATTATTAATGTATTTTATAATTTATTCAGCATCAACAAGCATCAATGGACTTTCTGCACCCATGAAGACAGATTTTAGCATCAATGCTGGACAGTAGCAGCAGCTGGTGATTGGTGGACAGGTATGTCACACAGCAGAGATGGAGAGACGTCACAAGATGATGTGAAATGTGAGGAATTTCCAGGCTGATTTCTGCTGTCAGCAGGGCCACCACACCAAACTCCTTCTCAGAACGTCCCTGTCCTCAGGAGCTGATAAAACAGGCTGAAATGATCTAGAAGACTTAGCTGTCGCATTGAAACCCACTGCTGAGGTCGTCCATCGTTACTGTGGAGAAACAAAGGACAGCAGTTAGAACAGCATCACATCTGACACAAACTGATTTTCTGTAGTTTTAGTATTTTTTGCTGAAGTGAAAATATGTTTTTCTAACAAAAATACTTGTAAATAACAAAAATAGTCAGTATGTCACATTTTCTGGTTCTCCACACGTTTCTATCATGTCTGCAGCAGATCTTCACTCAATGTTTTTTCAGACGGGATGGTCAGGAGAAAGTTCTGAACAGGCTCAAAGTTGTGGAGAACCCTTCCCGTCCATGTCCTTCCATGGGGTTTTACTCCATCATCATCAGTGTCAACAACATCCATTCAGTTCCCACTCAGTTTTAGCCCATTCTGTCAGGTTTTCCAGAACCTACTGAGAACTTCCTCATTGTGACGCCTGTTATGTATGTAAAACACCTCTGAAAGGAGGAGGCCAGATGACTGGACGAACTCAGCTTTATTGAACGATGGTGATGTAACGGACACACAGTAGACACCAGGCAGAGGGCACCGGTCGAAGAGACCATGGAATGGATGCTCTCTGCTGTTTATAGGGCGGTGCAGCGGCGGAACAGGAAGTGCCCACCACTACATCGCACTTCACAATAAAGGTGTCAAACCCCAACACCACATTTCCTCCCCCTAAGAAAAGTCCAAAACCACTCATCCAATTAAAACCCTCTCCAACTTGGGACCTGAATCACGCACTAACAAAAGGAAAACTGATGTCTCTAAATGGCCGAACTCATTCACACAACAGAACCTAAAATAGGGCGGATGGGTGGACTACCGTCCTGCCCACACGGCATGGTGGATTATTCTGACACCTGCTGAATTAAAGAGATGTCCATCAGTAAACTAAAATTATTGCCGTGTTCCTAAACTAACAAAATATTCAAAACAATCCCATTTTACAAAATCCAGAACCACGTGAACATCAGAACTCATTCATCTTCTTCCACTTAATCCTTTTCAGGTCGTGGGGGGGGGGGGGGGGGGGCTGGAGCCTATCCCAGCATCTTTTGGGCGAGAGGCAGGGTACAACATCAGAACTATTAGACACAATTTACAGCACTGTCCCTTGGGCAGGAAGAGCACAACTGGCATGGGGGGCCCAGGGCAGCAACTCAGCAGACACGCCCCTGGAAGCATTAGGCCCCCGGGACAATGGCTGATCTCTCAGACAAAAGTGCCTCTCCTCTTCACCACCAACCCTTGCTCTCGTCCAGCCCCATCACCAGAAGCCTCTTCCCGGACACGCTGAAGCTGACTGTCGTGCCTCGCCGAGCTGTCAGACAGCTGGAAGGATGCTGCGTCCAGTTTAGCCACTGTGAGCAGATATTCCTGATGTATCTCTAGCTGTCGTCTGGCCCATCTTCATTGTGGACGTTCCGCTGCTCTAACCCGGACCAAGTCCATAACCCTAAGAGGGGCTCGACTCGACCTGGCATGGTGCTGCTTGGCACATGGTTTCTCTATGCCAGTTGGTCTGGTCCTGTCCTCTTCTGAAGCCGTCATACAGGTCACCATCGTAGCTGCAGATCCTACATCCCCCTGTGACCAAGCACCGGAGGAATCTGGGGCTAGCATATCAGCATCACTTGCCAGCGCAGGCGCCTCGCCGCCAAGCACAGTACCTCCCTCTACCGTTTCCCGAGCACAGGCACTGAGACCCTCCTGTGCCAAACCTGAGTGAGGCTGGTCCTGCTTGACTGCCGTGGTGTCCATTAGTCCTTCGTCTCACACAATGTCATCATTGACCACCGGAACCGGAGGGTTCCACTGGCCACAACCCGACCATTCTTCCCCAGCGTTGTCTATAATGGTGAAACCCAGTCCATAGAACAAGTTACAGCCCTTGATGTTGTCGCCTCGGGCTGTCACATGGAACGTGAAGTCAGCCATTGTTGCAGACTTGTACTGAACTGTTAACTCCAACATTTCAACTGTGCACAGCCTGCCGCCTCCGTACCCATAAAGAAGCGCTGGGTTACCTCTTACTCTGTAGTGGGGGAAAAACTTCCTCACCGTGGCCCAATTCAGCAATGACCCCTCCGCCCCCGTGTTGAGCAGCAGCGGTACCTCCATGCTGTCCAGTTCCACTGCACAGAAAGTGTACCCGTTGGTACTGGGGGACACCGTATGGATGGTTTTTGGGGGCGGGCGGAGTGATTTCTTCCTTGGGCTCTCCAGCTCAGATACACGGCACACTCTAGCATAATGGTTCAAGCGTCCGCATCTGCTACAACACTTTCCTCTAGCTGGGCAGTCCTTAGCCTTGTTTTGGTGTTTCATGGACCCCCAAACCTTGCAAAGGGGTTTTCCCGGGGCAGACCTTTGGCTGGCAGCATTGGCTTCCGTGGTGTCGTTGTCCAAGCTATCCTCGCTATCCGAGTCCACTACCAATGCCGCGGTGGGAGGCTCCGGTGGCCATTGTAACTGGTGCCAATTTAGCTCTAAAGCTAGCTTGTCTGCGGCCTCCAATTGGAGAGCTAGTTCGACAGCCCTGGCTAATGTTACTGTAGGTCACTTGGTGCCATGAGTAGCCTAGCCCATTTAGCGGCGCTACTTGTGTGCTCCGCAAGCTGGTAATGTACCAATTCATCCCCCAGCGGCCCAAAATGACACTCACTAGCTAACTGCCTCAAGTTGGCAACAAACCAATTATAGGCTCACCCACACATTGATGTCGCTGCTTAAAGCGAATCCTCTGTACAGTCACGCTCTCTGGGGTGTGAAAGTGGCTTAGTAGCAGCTCCATGACATCCTCAAGAGTCCAAAGCCCCGAGTGAGCACAGGACACACTGGCCCTCAATCCCGAGGTTGTGAACAAGTAGCGCACATGCTCTTAACTTGTCGAGCTTACCCAGGTCGAGTGCAGTGATGTAGGTCTGGAAAGCTTCAAACCATCTCAGCCATGGAACAGGCAGCTCTCCCGGGAGCTCGAGGAAGGGGTGAAGTGGTGTAATTCACACCTCCATTAGTTAATCCTCGATCGCCAAATGTTATGTATGTAAAACACCTCTGAAAGGATGAGGCCTGGTGACTGGACGAGCTCAGCTTCATTGAACAATGTTTCTATAACGGACACACAATAGACACCAGGCAGAGGGCACTGGTCCAAGAGACCGTGGAATGGATGCTCTCTGCTATTTATAGGGCGGTGCAGTGGTGGAACAGGAAGTGGCCGCTACTGCACTGCACTTCACAATAAAGGTGTCAAACCCCAACACCACAGCGCCCCCCTTAGATATGAGGTGTGTACTGCACTGTATTGGTCATAACAATGAGAAGATATGATGCTGACACTGAAAACTGATTTACACATTGGAGCAAATGTAATGTTGATGAATTTATTTTGTCCTCAGAATGGTTTAATAGTCTAAACATTATATTAACTAGAAAAGCACTCGGAGAGTGCAGACCTCCGCCAAGCACCACAGTTCCCCCCATACAGTGTTTAACATCATAAATATTAATCCTACATTTATTTTGTCTAACTTTATAGATTCCTTGACCATGAAAAAAAGTTCCATTCACAAGTGGCATATATTAGCTATACTGTGATGCTTGTTTTGTTTTTGTTTTTTTCCAGACGGTGAACCGGATCACCACCAAAATCTAATCATCTGTAGGATACCCCATTTCTGACAATCTCTGAAAATTTCATGAAAATCCGTCCATAACTTTTTGAGTTATCTTGCTAACAGACAGACAGACAGACAAACCAACGCTGATGAAAACATAACCTCCTTGGCGGAGGTAATTAATGACATGAGGTTCAGTCAGTGTTAAACACCCAGTAGAAATGTCTTTCAGTCAGATTCTAGATAGATAAATAGATTCATTTTGATTCTTGAAACACTGAACTACATTTCTGAGCATGTAGTCTTGACTCCTTTTATTAGAATAAAGACACTGAATCAGTATTTCTATTTTAACCCAGTTTTTTGTTCCCAAAACTCTCTGTACTCCGACCTCAGCAGTGATTGTGAACTTTTCCCACCTCTGGTTTGATGATGGAACCACACACCTGAAGAGTCAGCCTTTTCCTCTCAAACGCCAGATCTCTTGTGAACAAGATGGAGGAGCTAAGGTTACAGATAAAGGTAAACAACTGTGCCAGGGATGCATGCATTCTTCTTATCACCGAAACCTGGCTTCAACCATCTCTCCCGGACTCGGCTATCGAGCTAGCGGGATACTCTACACAGTGCTATGACCAAACAGCGGATTCCGGTAAGAGCAGAGGAGGAGGGCTCTGTGTGTACGTAAATAACAGCTGGTGTACTAACTCAGTGATCATGGAAAGTCACTGCTCACCGGACATAGAGTATCTGACTGTTAAGTGCAGACCTATTTATCTCCCGAGGGAGTTTACTGTAGTTTTGGCAACAGCTGTTTACATTCCACCGGATGCTAATGCTAATTTAGCTATCGGATTGCTACATGCTAGCATTAGCCATACACAGAGTATTTACCCTGACGCCGTGCAAGTTATAGCGGGGGATTTTAATCATGCAGACTTAAAGGCAGCACTCCCTAAATTCCATCAACATGTCAAGTGTGATACTAGGGAAGTGAACACTCTGGACAAGGTCTATTCAAACATCAAACTGGGCTATAGGGCTAGACCATTACCACATCTGGGCCAGTCTGACCATTTGTCCATGCTATTAATTCCTGCATACGCCCCCCTCAGGAAAACTGCTCCCATCATCTCTAGGACTGTTGCCATATGGCCAGAGGATGCTTCCCAGCAGCTGCAGGATTGCTTCGATAGGACAAATTGGGAAGTCTTTCAACATGAGGACCTGGAGCTGTTCACAGATAGTGTGCTGTGCTATATTAAGAATTGCATAGACACTATCACAGTGAACAAACGGATCTGCATCTTCCCTAACCAGAAGCCCTGGATGAACCAGGAGGTCCAGCAACTGCTGAGGGAGAGAAACATCGCCTTCAGGTCTGGTAACAGTGAACTTTACAGCACAGCTCGGGCCAACCTGAAGAGGGGCATCAGAGAGGCTAAGGCAGACTATAGGAGGAGGATTGAGGACCATCTGGACAGCAATAATAGCCGGCAGGTGTGGCGGGGCATCCAGCACCTGGCCAACTATCGAACGAATCCGGGAACCACGGTAGGTGACCTCACACTGGCGGAGGAGCTGAATATCTTCTTTGCCCACTTTGAGGTTGCTGCATCTGTCTCGGCCAACCTACACCAGGCCCAGAGCAGTACGTTCCTCACTTTGGAGGAACATGAGGTGAGGCGCACCCTGCGGTCCATCGACCCAAGAAAAGCAGTGGGTCCGGACGGTGTCCCGGGACGTGTGCTGAGGGACTGTGCGGATCAGCTGGCTGGAGTCTTTACTAAGATTTTCAACCAATCCCTGGCACAGTCCACTGTCCCATCTTGCCTGAAGTCCTCCACCATAGTGCCCTTACCCAAGAAACCTCACATTTCTAGCCTCAACGACTACAGACCAGTCGCACTCACCCCGGTGGTGATGAAATGCTTTGAAAGGCTGGTCCGTAGTCATATCATAGCAGCCCTGCCCCGCAGTATGGACTCCCACCAGTTTGCCTACAGAGCGAATCGATCCACAGAGGATGCAGTGGCCACGGCACTCCATGCCACTCTAGCCCACCTGGAGCGACAGGGGAGCTATGTGCAGATGCTCTTCGTGGATTACAGCTCTGCATTTAACACCATTCTTCCACACAAACTGGTGGTCAAGCTGGGGGACCTGGGGCTTCCTCAGGCTATTTGTATGTGGATCAGCAGCTTCCTCTCCGGTCGCAGACAGAGTCAGGGTGGGCCATCATACATCTACGGCCCTAAGCCTCAGTATCGGATCCTCCCAGGGCTGTGTGCTGAGTCCCCTGCTCTACTGTCTGTATACACACGACTGCACCCCCGCCCATCACAATAACATCATCGTGAAGTTTGCAGATGACACTACAGTGGTGGGTCTCATTTGGGGGGGGGGGGGACGAGTGTGCCTACAAAGATGAGGTGGTGCGGCTGTCGTCATGGTGTAAAGAGAATAACCTTCTCCTGAACACCTCTGTCAGAATCTGGAAACTCAGAGTGATCGTATGTCAGTTCGTTACCTCAAATAAGATTCATGACACAGAATATTTCTCATATGAGCTTTTAACTTGCAAGCAAGGAGTGCATACCTTTAACAGAAAATCCAGCACTCAAGATGAACAACAATCCAGAAGCTTTTATACATCGTCAGTCATACAATCACAAGAAAACATCTGCTGGATGCCATAATACCATTTACAGTGATAATATGAGCATGCAAACATCGGCCTGGGATGACAACAACATGGCCTTGCAGGTGTGTACCAGACTCCAAGTTAATCATAGTCACAGCACTTCATAAGAAAACAAGATTGATTCTCCCTCATTTCCAGACCCCTTATCATATACACAGTTTCATTTGGTGAGACACTCTGACTTCTAAGCACCTCTTAGTGAAGGACACTCAGTAGGTCCACTTATTACCCATAAATGAAACAGTGTGCAATAAACCCATGAAAGACGCATGCAATATACATTTAATCATATAAGATGGTTATGAAGTGATAATGATAATGATAATTATAAAATGATAAACGTGTATATACAATTTTCTGACATTTCCCTCCTGTTTTATCATTTTATCACAGTTTTTATTTAGGGATGCCTTTATTCATCAGAAACATGTAACTTCTCTCGATTTTCTACATGCCCGTCATTTGCATCATATTCCAATTACACAGGAGATTACTCACAATCCACACAGTCCTCTTTGTGGTCATAGTCATCATCAGTTTTTGAAAGAGCTGCATATTGTCCTTTACATTCAAGCTTCAGCATAGCAGGTTGCAATAGAAAAGTATGATGTGCAATGGCTTGTGTAACCATAGATCTCATGCAGGGAATAACACACATGAAGAGTACACTGAATAAGACTAATATCACAATCGATGGGGTTAACCACTTCAAAAGAATTTGCCACCAAGCTCCACTTTGAAACCAAACCTAGGGACTCCAACCCTTATCTTCATCTAAAGTATGTTGTAAGTGCAAAATATCATTTAAATGGCTAATAACGTGAGAAACATTCTGATTTAAATCCGGGATGTATGTGCAGCACTCCTGGCCAATAATATGACATACTCCTCCTTGTGCAGCTAATGTTAAATCTAAAGCCATCCTATTTTGCAATGTCATCATTCTTGAGAATTTCTGTTCTTCATTCAAAGCTGTGAAACCTTGTTCCATTAATACAGTTAGATTTTCCATTATCCATGCTAATGCATTTATGTGATATGTAGCCAGGTAACTGCCATACATTGGAAAAAGAGTACCCATTACAACTTTAAAATCACTAATCCTTTGTTTTCCAGATAGCTTACCTACTAGTTGTTGCATGTCTATGTTTGTACTTCTCCTTGCTCTGGTGTGAATTTCAGTCTGTTCAGGATGGTAATAATGGGAGTATGATGTTTTCATTTTATGTGTGAGATTTGAACTTATGCTAATGTGTGGGATCAAAATAGCCATATAGCATCTGCCACACCACCCTGGAGGAAGTAATGAGTAAACATTAGATCCACAAACCCAAACATGGTTCTCTAAACATCCATACTCATCATCATTTGGCCACAGAATGTTAGGATTATCACTACATTTAGCAGTACAATTCTTGCTTTTTAAGGTAAAATTTCCAGCAGCAAGATAAGGAAGATGAAATGCATTTCTACAAACAGAATCATGGTATCTCACTCCGCAGGTTGCCTCCTTTACATCATTACATCTTGGTGAAAAACCCAGATTGAAATTATTTTCATTACAGGTTTTATGGAAACAGATTGGCGAAGTAAACAGTGTAGGATTTACCCTCATCAAGGGCCTTCTAATGGCAAGCAAAGAATTTCCAATTCCAGTAGTATTGAATATTCTTTTCTTAGACCCAGTGTAATCAGTAACAGTGACATTCAATTTATTAAGATACTCTTCAGACAAATTCCTTACCAACCAATGTTTAACATCATTACTTGAATTAAGCAGATCGAGATGAGAGGTCATCGCTATTGTCACTCCGGCTGTTTCCTCCTCACTCAGCGGAACAGGGATCATGGGGATTGCAGTCTTGTGTGAGTGGGGCAGCAATGAACACACATAACAAGAAGTATTAATTCCCAGTCCTCTCACCGAAACCACCATTGTTTGATACCACAGGTTATGCGTATAGTCCACATAGTGTCCACTGTCCATGTTTCGTGGGCTCCTTGTCCTGGAGTCAGAAATGGTCCCCGACCCCACTGTTATGAAAAGTACGGAACACAGAGTCATCAGTACCTTTGGTGCCATGCCTCCACCTGAGAGAGTACCCATCCGGGCCCCT
Source organism: Pholidichthys leucotaenia (assembly GCA_020510985.1). Lineage (NCBI taxonomy): Eukaryota > Metazoa > Chordata > Actinopteri > Cichliformes > Pholidichthyidae > Pholidichthys > Pholidichthys leucotaenia. The sequence goes on from CM035847.1 coordinate 192,900,856, forward strand.
ATCTTCACCAGATTTGAGACAGCTTTGTCCTTAAAAGGACACGCCCCCTTTGTAACTGGACTTACTCAGGGAAACAAGTTAGTTCACTTACAGGCACCCGTAGTCTTTTAACATGTGAAAGGTGAATCCAGGATGGTCGTTCAGCAATACGTACTGCAGTGGGGGTAATTAATAACACTTGGAATGGCCCGAGCCACCTTACTGAGTTCCAGTGCAGTCGATGGTGGTTCTTTATGAAGACAGTCTCCAGGTTGTAATGGGTTATCTGCTTCTTCCTGTGGAGCAGAGAGAGCTCGGACAGAATCAATATATTCCATCTTTTCCAAACATTCTCTGAGATGTGCACCAAGATCTGTGTATTTGTTAGGTGTGGTTAGTGGTGAGAGGTCAGGTAATACATAAGGGTGGTGAAAAGCACATTCAAAGGGTAATAATCCTGTCTTGGGGTCTGGTATAGAGTTAATGGTTAGCTTGACTAATTTCAGGGCTTCTGGCCAAGTAGTTCCCTTTCCATGTGTGGTTTTTGCCAGCATTTGTTTGATTGTACCATTTTTCCTTTCTACTAATCCAGCACTCTGTGGGTGGTAAGCTGTATGAAACTTCAGGTGTATGCCGGTGCTTTTAGCCAAATCTTTCACTATTTGAGCTGTAAAGTGTGTGTCATTGTCAGCATAAATAATCTCTGGTATTCCAAAGGTTGGAAAAATATTATTCTGTAACACTTTACAAACAAACTTTGCATCTGCTTTAGCGGTGGGATGAATTTCTGTCCACCTTGTGAAAGTGTCAATCAGGACAAGACAATATTGGAGCTGGCCCACCTTTGATAACGCTATAAAATCCATGCACCATTGAGAAAAAGGTGTCTTTGGTGGTGGGAAGCTTCCTTGCCTTGTTCTCATTGCACCTTGAGCATTGTTTTGTATGCACACCATTCAATTCAATTCAATTCAACTTTATTTATATAGCGCCATTTCACAACAACAGTCATCTCATAGCACTATCAACTGTAGGGAGGACCCCCACAGTTGCAGAAAGACCCCAGCAATCAGGCGATCCCCTGTGAGCAAGCACTTGGCGACGGTGGAGAGGAAAAACTCCCTTTTAACAGGAAGAAACCTCCAGCAGAACCAGGCTCAGGGAGGGGCAGTCATCTGCTGCGACTGGCTGGGGGGTGAGGGGATAGAGAAGAAGAAAAGAACAGACATGTAGAGAGCAAACATGCATTGACTACAAACTTTTTTCACCTCTTTTTGTATTCCAGGACAGAAAAAATACTTTTTGGCTTGAGGAATTATCCCTCCTGTCGATACATGGCAAAAGCCATGAATCGAGAGTGCCACCCAGCGGTACAACGAAGGTGGGAGGATAATTTTACCATCAGTAGTGCAATAAATTTTCTTGTCATTCAAAATAGCATCTGGTGGAAGTGTCATTTTTTCTTGTGCGTCATGCAAGATGTCCAGGTCAAATGCATTACACTTTTGTAAAAATGCTGTCTCCGTGTGGCCTTCAGCGGCACAGCGGGCAGCATGGTCAGCCAATGCATTTCCCCTGGTTAGCAAATCAGCTCCTCGTGTGTGTGCAGGACAATGAACAATTGATAGTGATTTAGGCATCGTTAGAACATGAGTCAGCTCTTTCAAAAGATCAGAATGTTGGACTGGTTTTCCGGTAGATGTTACAAAACCTCTAATGTTCCACAAAGCAGTGTGTGACTATACTGCATTAAAGGCAAACTTGCTGTCAGTACAAATGGTGACATTTAAATCCTTAGACCATTTCAAAGCTGCGATGAGAGCCAAAAGTTCTGCCCTTTGAGCAGATGCTGGTTGAGGTACATTTTTTACAATCAGAATTTCTGTCAATGTGGTGACAGAATATGCAGTTGACGTGCTACCATCTGGTAATTTGACTGATGAGCCATCAGTGAACAGCCAAAGAGAATCGTGCTTTACAGTCTGAGAGAGATCTGGTCTGGGGAGAAATTCCCCCAGTGATTGTTGAACGCAGTCATGGTCTAAAGATTCTGGTGTATCGCCACCAGAGGGAAGCAATGTAGCAGGATTCAATGTAGTGCATCTGATGAAACTAAGATGTGGCTGAGACAACAAGGTCATTGTGTACCTTAAGCATCTGGCATTAGAGAGCATTGTATGACCATTTTCAGAAAGCAAAGCTTCAACTGCATGAGGCGCATGCACAGTTAAAGGATGATATAACACTACGTCAAGAACAGCATTTATTGCGTCAGCAACTGCGGCTACTGTTTGCATACAGGGGTGTAACCCAGCCACCACTGAATCAAGTTTTCGTGAATAATAGGACAATGGTTTGTATTGTCCTGCATGAATTTGTGTCAAAACTGCTGACATGTGTCCATTTACAGCATCACAAAGTAATTCGTAATTTGGAATTTGTAAGGCACATATTGATGACAGCGTGTTCTTGAGAGTAGAGATTAATTTCATGTGATCTGGAGACACTTTTACCTTTTCATGTAAATTCCCGTGAGGACCCTGAAGAAGTGCGTACAGTGGGGCAGTGTATTGGGAGTAATTTGGTATCCACTGCCGGCAGTAATTCAGGGTGCCCAACAGAGACATTAGTTCTTTCTTAGTTTGTGGAGTGGGTAAATTTTGAATGGTTTGTATCCTATCTTTTTCCAGTTTTTTCCCATCAGCTGTAAGTGTATGTCCAAGAAATTTAACATCAGGTTTACAAAATTGCAGTTTGTTTCTGCTACATTTCAGACCATTTTGATACAAAAATTGCAACAGTGCGATGGTATCCTGTTTGCATTGATCCTCATCGGTAGATGCCACCAGGATATTATCCACATAAAGCAATACTTTAGAACCTGCAGGTGGATCAAATCTAGCCATTAAAGATGCCATTTCTTGAGAGAAAATAGTTAGACTTTCACAATAGCCTTGGGGTAATTGGGTGTAGGTGTATCTTTTGCCATTAAAGGTAAATGCAAACCAAAACTGACTGTCTTCATGAATAGGGATAGTGAAATATGCATTACTGAGGTCTACAACCGAAAAAAACTGATGAATCATGTCCCACAGCATTTAGTAGTGTATGAGGGTCTGGGACGGATGGAGGGCGGGGTGTGAATGCGTGGCAGCAAGAGAGGTGAGGCCAGAGCTTCTTTTTGTCAATTAGTCCTTTTTATTTTACTTACAAATATCTCCAGTCTCTCAGGATAAATCTTCTGACACAGTCTCTTCACCAAAAATGCACTTTGTCAATTAAGAAGCGTATCAAGCATTACCACTTTCCTCAATAATACTTTCATCAATATACCACTTCTTACTGATATCTCACACCTGTTATATAATGGACAGCTCAATTAGAGGTGATTAGCCCCTACCATAATCCCAGGTAAAACACTTCATTCCTTATACTAAACACATACCCACTAATATATAAAAATACATAAATAACTTTCCCCAGACATACACAATATAAATATATAAATAACACACAATAAATAGTCATATAAATAGTTCCATAAATAACCTTAACCCCTACTTACAAATATTAAACCACCCCTATGACTAACCATACATATTTGCTCCCTGCTAGTGTCCTATATAAGGCCTTCAACTCCTAACGGAGTTTTTTGCCTGGACACCGGCAGGAAGCATGTTGGCAAAGGTATGTGCAATAAATCTTTTAACAATTATTTTACCAGATTCTTAATCATACTAATTATCTCCCAGGGCATTCAAATTAACCAAGACAAATCCTAAACCATTATGTGCATCTTAACCAACAATCATACAAACATTTACAACAATACAGATACACATAATCACAATATAACCAGACATACAGTGGTGACATCCCATCGTCACATTTCCTCCCCCCTTTCCCGAGAATACAGTACTCTTATGAGTCATGTATTCTAGAGAGGCTATCAGCCACAAGGTTGGTTTTCCCTGCCACATACCAAACAGTAAAATTATATGGTTGGAGGGACACATACCACCCTGTAAGACGACTGTTCACATCCTTCATTCTGTCTAACCACTGTAAAGCCCGATGATCTGTCTCTAACAAAAAATGATGCCCTAATAAACAATATTTTAAAGACCCTATTGCCCATTTTATGGCAAGACATTCTTTTTCAACCATAGAGTATCTTGTCTCCCGGTCCAACAATTTACGGCTCAAGAACAGTACTGGGTGTCTCTCTCCCTTCTCCTCCTGGAGAAATACTGCTCCAATGCCAACCCCTGAAGCATCAGTCTGTAAAATGAATGGGCGAGCAAAGTCTGGATTGAAGAGAACCTTCTCCCCAGAAATAGCCCTCTTCAGATCCTCAAACGCTCTGTCACACTCCTCTGTCCATTTTACCTTATTCGGTGCTGCAGCTTTAGTGAGGTCAGTCAATACTGCAGCTCTTTCAGCAAAGTGGGGGATGAACTTACTATACCATCCAACCATTCCCATGAATGATCGCACTCTTCTTAGTGGTGGGTACAGGGTAGGTCCGAATGGCATCCACTTTACCTATTCGTGGTCTAATGACCCCCTGACCAACCACATGTCCCAGGTACTCCACCTGCTGTTGTCCAAATGCACATTTGCGTTGGTTAATTGTCAGTCCAGCCCTCTTAATCAGCTGAAGGACCTGCCTAAGGTGTATCAGATGTTCTTCCCAGGTCTGACTATAAATGACCACGTCATCCAAATAGGCAGCCACAAAGTTTGATACCCTCCTTAATATTTGGTCCATCAGCTGCTGAAACATTGCAGGTGCCCCCTGAAGGCCAAATGGCATGACCCTAAATTGAAAACTGCCATACGGTGTTTTAAAGGCTGTAAGTTCCTTTATTTCTGGTGCCAATGCCACCTGCCAATACCCCTTTCCCCTTAGGTCCAAAGTAGAAATAAATCTAGCCTTGCCCACTTTCTCTAATAGTTCATCAATCCGGGGCATGGGGTATGACTCAAATTTAGATACTGAATTCAGGTATCTAAAGTCAATACAAAATCTTAATGAGCCATCCTTTTTTGGAACCAGCACAATCAGGCTACACCACTCACTGACTGACTCCTCAATCACTCCCAGCTGCAACATCAAGTCAATTTCTTGTTTCATTTTTGGGACCAATCATTCCGGGATCCTATAAGATTTTCTACGTGGAACAGTTTCCTCTTTCAAATAAATCTTATGACGTACCAACGTGGTGAAACCAGGTCTCTCGTGAAACAAATCTGGATCCAATAATGTCTCTAACTCTCTCCGCTGATCCACCTGCAAATGAGACAGTTGAAATAAACACGGCTCTGACACATTCGTGGGAAAAGACTGTTCCTTCTCCTCATCCACTTCCGTCGCACAAATTAAGAGCTGATGTGTCCCCTGAAGAACAGGTTGCTGCTGCTGATGACCAGGCTGCTGAAACTCTTTCAACAAGTTAATGTGGAAGGTCTGATACTTTACCTTCCTGTCAGGCATATATAGTTCATATGTCACTGAACTTAGTTTTTTAGAAATTTCATATGGCCCCTGCCATCGAGCCAACAGCTTACTGTCACACGAGGGCAGCAATAACAGAACCTGTTGTCCTGGGTGAAAAACCCTTTTCCTGGCCTTCTTGTCATACCAGGTTTTTTGTTTGGCCTGCGCCGTCCTCATGTGCTCCTGAGCTAAAGCAGTCATTCGATCCAGTTTCTCTCTCATTTTAATGATGTAAGAGACCACATTGTCCTGATCATTCAGTGGACTCTCCCAGTGCTCCTTTAATAAGTCCAGTGGGCCCCTCACCTGACGGCCATAAAGCAGTTCAAAAGGTGAGAACCCTGTTGAAGCCTGGGGCACCTCCCGGTAAGCAAACAGTAAATAAGGTACCCATTGATCCCAATCCGAGCCCGTTTCAGAAACAAATTTCCGCAGCATATTTTTAAGAGTCTGATTGAAACGCTCCACTAGTCCATCAGTCTGCGGGTGATAAGGGGTGGTCTTAATGCCCTTAATCCCCAACAGCTTATACACTTGCTGTAACAGTTTAGACAAGAAATTTGTTCCACAGTCTGTCAGAACTTCTTTAGGTATGCCTACCCTTGAAAACAACTGGATCAGGCAGTTGGCAACCAGCCTAGCCTTAATAGATTTCAAGGGAAAAGCTTCTGGGTACCGAGTTGCATAGTCACAAATCACCAGAATGTATTTATTACCCGAGGAGCTTCTTGCTAGGGGGCCAACTATATCCATCCCTATTCTGTTGAATGGTGTTCCAATAATGGGTAATGGTTGCAGTTGGGTACTTGCTACTCCCCTAGATGCTGTAATCTGACATACTGAGCATGTTGTACAGAAGTCCTTTACCTGGGTATACATTCCCGGCCACACAAACCTTCTAGCAATTCTCTGTAGAGTTTTTTGGAATGCTAGATGACCTGCCCAAGGGATAACATGTCCTAGTTCCATGATTTTTAGTATGAGGTCCTGTGGTAAAGCTATGGCTATAACTCCACCATGCTGTTGATATAGAATGCCCTCTTTTATGACATACAAGGCCTCAGCCAAACAATCAGTTTTTCCCTGTTTCACACCCTCAATCTCTGAGACTTTATCAAACCAGGGCTTAAGTGTTGGGTCAGCTTTCTGCAATCTAGCTATGTCAGGAGGGATGTCAAACTCTACTGACTGGCTTAATTGTGATGTTTCTTCACCCAAATTCTTTGCTGACACTAACACCTTATCTCTTCTCTTCTGAGCCTTGGATTTGTGTTGCTTAATAGGGCCTACCTCTATCTCAGAATCATAAAAAGGTAATTCCTGAAGAGCATTGGCAACCCTCTGTGCCATCTGTGCCCTAGTTGTTACCATATTACAATTTTTCACCACAGGTGTATTTACTCTCTGTTCAACAGTGCCACCTGCCTGTCTCTCCTCCGTTTGTTCCTCTCTAACCTGTTGTATGATGTCTAACAAAGTTGGAACATCATTGCCAAGAATAACAGGATACGGAAAATCAGGCACAAGAGCTACAGGAAGGAGATAAGTTTGACCCCCTACTCTTAAATAAACCTCAGCGGTCGGGTACAGTTTCTTATCCCCATGGACACAATTGATGTTTATTCCTGAATCACTCCACAAATCCCTAGGGACCAAACTAGGTAGCACAACTGTTTGAAAACAGCCTGAATCTAATAGGGCCTCTTCACACTGACCAATAAGCAAAACTTTTGTTTTATAAACTCCACTATGCACTGAGGCTGAACAAGTGGGTCTAGGAACTGAACATAAGAGTGACGGTTTCTGATTTCTTATGGCAGGACATGCATATTGGGTGTGACCGATTTTGTTGCAATGATAACAGCGTATATCTCTATTTGTAACCACACGTGACTTTTTACTATTATCATATCTACTGTTTGTGTTCTGACTGGGTCTGGAATATGACCTATTTCGAGCTGGGCCACCCTTTTCACCCTCAATAAACTCACTCTGAGTGGTGAAAAATCTGTCACGGCCGAGAGTAGGTCTCCTGCTCCCAGACCTGGCTGACAGAAAAACCTCTGCCAGACGAGCAGCGTCCTCTGCAGTCTTCGGGTCCCGCTCTTGTATCCAGACTCCCAGTTCTGGGTTCACCATGTGCAAAAACTGTTCCAAAATAAACTGTTCCATCCATCCATCCATCTTCTACCGCTTTTCCGGAGGTCCGGGTCGCGGAGGCAGCAGTTCAAGCAGAGAAACACAGACTTCCCTCTCCCCAGCCACCTGCTCCAGCTCTCCAGAGAGGATACCAAGGCGTTCCCAGACCAGCTGGGAGACATAGTCTCTCCACCGAGTCCTGGGTCTGCCCCGGGGTCTCCTCCCAGTGGGACGTGCCCGAAACACCTCAAGTGGGAGGCGTCCAGGAGGCATCCTAATCAGATGCCCATACCACCTCAACTGACTCCTTTCAATGTGGAGGAGCAGCGGTTCTACTCTGAGCCTCTCCCGGATGACTGAGCTCCTCACCCTATCTCTGAGGGTGAGTCCAGCAATCCTACAGAGAAAGCTCATTTCAGCCGCTTGTATCCGCGATCTCGTTCTTTTGGTCATTACCCAAAGCTCGTGACCATAGGTGAGAGTAGGAACGTAGATTGACTGGTAAATCAACAGCTTTGCCTTAGAACTAAGCTCCCTCTTCACCACAACAGACCGGTACAACGTCCGCATCACTGCAGATGCTGCTCCAATCCGTCTGTCAATTTCTCGCTCCATTTTCCCCTCACTTGTGAACAAGATCCCAAGATACTTAAACTCCTCCACTTGGGGCAGGAGCCTGTCCCCAACCCGGAGAGGGCAATCCACCTTTTTCCTGCTGAGGACCATGGACTCGGACTTGGAGGTGCTGATTCTCATCCCAGCCGCTTCACACTCAGTGGCAAACCGTCCCAGCAAGAGCTGTAGGTCATTGCTGGATGAAGCCAACAGGACAACATCATCTGCAAACAACAGAGATGAGATCCTGTGGTCACCAAGCATGACACCCTCCGTTCCCTGGCTGCGCCTAGAAATCCTGTCCATAAAAATTATGAACAGGATCGGTGACAAAGGGCAACCCTGGCGGAGTCCAACTCTCACTGGGAATGACTCCGACCGAGTGTTGGCAATATGAACCAAACTCTCACAACGGTCGCACAGAGACCGAATAGCTCGTAACAACAAGCCCGATACCCCATACTCCCGAAGCACCCCCCACAAAAATCCATGAGGGACGCAGTCAAATGCCTTCTCCAAGTCCACAAAACACATGTAAACTGGTTGGGCAAACTCCCACGAACCCTCAAGAATTCTCCAGAAGGTAAAGAGCTGGTCCAATGTGCCACGGCCAGGACGAAAACCACATTGCTCCTCCTGAATCCGAGGTTCGACCAACGGCCGGACTCTCCTCTCCAGTACCTTGGCATAGACCTTCCCAGGGAGGCTGAGGAGTGTGATCCCTCTAAAGTTGGAGCACACCCTCCGGTCCCCTTTTTTGAAGAGAGGAACCACCACCCCAGTTTGCCATGCCAAAGGCACTGCCCCCGACCTCCACACAATGTTGCAGAGGCGTGTCAACCATGACAACCCAACAACATCCAGGGCCTTGAGGTACTCAGGGCGAATCTCGTCCACCCCCGGGGCCCGGCCCCCAAGGAGATTTTTAACCACCTTGGTGACCTCAGCCCCTGTGATAGGCGAGTCATCCCCCTCATCCCCAAACCCTGCTTCCTCTGTGGAAGGCGTATCAGTGGGATTGAGGAGATCCTCGAAGTATTCCTTCCACCGCCCGACGATATCCCCAGTCGAAGTCAACAGTGTCCCATCCGCACCATACACAGTGTGGACGGGGAGCTGCTTTCTCCTCCTGAGCCGCCGGACAGTTTGCCAGAATCTCTTTGAGGCCGACCGAAAGTCTTGTTCCATGGCCTCACCGAACTCCTCCCATACCCGGGTTTTTGCTTCAGCAACCACCCGAGCTGCACTCCGCTTGGCCTGCCGGTACACCTCAGCTGCTTCGGGAGTCCCACAAGCCAACCGAGCTTGATAGGACTCCTTCTTCAGCTTATTGGCCCCCCTCACCACTGGTGTCCACCACTTGGTTCGGGGGTTTCCACCACGAGATGCACCGACCACCTTGCGGCCGCAGCTCTGGGCCGCCGCTTCAACAACAGAGGTGGAGAACATGGCCCATTCAGACTCCATGTCTCCAGACTCCCTCGGAATGTGGTTGAAGTTCTTCCGGAGGTGGGAGTTGAAGACCTCCCGGACAGGGGCCTCAGCCAGACGCTTCCAGCACACCCTCACTATACGTTTGGGTCTACCAGGTCTGAATGGCTTCCTCCCCTGCCATCGGATCCAACTCACCACCAGGTGGTGATCAGTTGACAGCTCTGCACCTCTCTTTACTCGGGTGTCCAAGACATACGGTCGCAGGTCTGATGATACGATACCAAAATCGATCATTGACCTGCGACCTAGGGTGTCCTGGTGCCAGGTGCACATATGGACACCCTTATGCTTGAACATGGTATTCGTTATGGACAGACTGTGGTTAGCACAGAAGTCCAATAACTGAACACCACTCGGGTTCAGATCGGGCAGGCCGTTCCTCCTAATCACCCCCCTCCAGGTTTCACTGTCATTGCCCACGTGCACATTTAAGTCCCCCAGTAGGACAATGGAGTGTCCAAGAAGAGCACCCTCCAGCACCCCAGTCACAGACTCCAAAAAGGGTGGGTACTCTGAAACATCATTTCCCCCTCATGGATCGTCAGCTTATCGTGGTGGGGGGCGGGGGGGTGCGTGCCCCAGTGATCCCAGGAGCTATGTTGTCCGGGGCAATTTGCCTCTGATAGGGTCTCCCAAGACAAACTGGTCCTGGGTGAAGGGCCAGACTAAGAACGATCCAACAGACTCTCATGATAAATTGTATATCAAGGATTCAGTGTACCCCGCCCGGTATGGGGTTACCGGGGCCCCACCCTGGAGCCAGGCCTGGGGGAGTGGCTCGAAGGCTAGCGTCTGGTGGCCGGGTTTCCACCCATGGGACCCGGCCAGGCTCAGCCCGAAGGAGTTACATGGGTCCGCCCTCCAGTGGGCTCACCACCTGCAGGAGGGATCATGGGGGTCCAGTGCTATGTGGATTAGGTGGTGGTCAAAGGCGGAGACCTTGGGGGACTGATCCCAAGCTTTCTAAACTGGCTTTTGGTATGTGGAATGTCACCTCTCTGGTGGGGAAGGAGCCTGAGCTGGTGTACGAGGTTGAGAGATACCGGCTAGATATAGTCGGCCTCACCTCAACACACAGCTCCAGTTCCGGAACCAGTCTCCTGGAGAGGGGCTGGAGCTTGGCCTTTTCTGGAGTTGCCCTGGGCGAGAGGCGACAAGCAGGGGTGGGCATTCTTGTATCGCCCCACCTTGCTGCCTCTATATTGGAGTTTTCCCCGGTGGACGAAAGGGTTGCTTCCCTGCGCCTTCGGGTTGGGAAACGGGTTCCATAATGTCTTTTAACAATAGAGTCTCTGGCTTAATCCATTTATACAACAGGTCTTTCAATTGTACATACAGTTCGAGAGGGGTTTAGTCCTGAAAAATGTCCAAGGAACGAAACCTCCTCCTATATCAGAAGTAATTTCAAATTTACTTAAGATAGCTTCTTTAACTCTTGCATAATTGTCTGTGTCAGCCACATCCATCAAAACATATGCCCTCCGCGCTTTACCTGTGAGTAACGAAGCAAGATGGATAGCCCACTCTTCTTCCCTCCAGCGGCAGACTGTAGCGATCCTCTCGAATGTCGTCAGGTACTGTTCTACGTCGTCCTCGGGTGAGAGAGGATTCAGCCTGGGCTCATGGTGCATTGATGTCCTCCTTGGCTGCACCTGCAGTGGCAAATCTTCCTCCTGCGGGCCGACCCGACTGGCCGTTACCCTGGGGTCCTCCCCCGGAGTGCCGTCGTCACCGCCATGCTCCGCCCGGCTCCCGTACTCCTCTCTCAGCAACGCAACCTGCGACTGTACCCGACGAATTTGTTCATTCACAGCCTGCCACCTTTGGTCATGGAGAGCGGCTTCCTCCTCCATTTGCCGATCAGCGAATGTACCACCGATTTTACCAGGCTCGTTAGCTCTTCGAGCTCGCCCAGTCCGCTGACTCCTTGCTCCTCCTCCGTCATGCCTGTATCCAGGTCAGACCGCTCCTCCTGCATCACTTTTCTTCTCACCATGAGTCCTTCCATCCACCAAACGCTACGACGTCGATGTAATGGACCACCGCTGCCACCAAATGTGAACGTGACAGTGATGACACGGAGGCGAGGCAGGTTTCAATTTTTCAATTAGTTCAATTTGTTTTTACTCACAAGTAACAACTCCAGTCTCTCAGGATAAATCTTCTGACACACTCTCTTCACCAAAAATGCACTTTGTCATTTAAGAAGCGTATCAAGCATTACCACTTTCCTCAATAATACTTTCATCAATATACCACTTCTTACTGATATCTCACACCTGTTATATAATGGACAGCTCAATTAGAGGTGATTAGCCCCTACCATAATCCCAGGTAAAACACTTCATTCCTTATACTAAACACATACCCACTAATATATAAAAATACATAAATAACTTTCCCCAGACATACACAATATAAATATATAAATAACACACAATAAATAGTCATATAAATAGTTCCATAAATAACCTTAACCCCTATTTACAAATATTAAACCTTCTTTTGCCTGGACACCTGCAGGAAGCATGTTGGCAAAGGCCAACATGTGGCTGCACGGTGGCGCAGTGGTTTAGCACTGTGGCAGCACAGTTTACCCTCGGCCAGGGGATCACGGGGATCATGAGATCGTGGGTTCGATCCCGACCAACAGTGAGCTGTGTGGAGTTTGCATGTTCTCCCCGTGTTGCGTGGATTTCTCCGGTTTCCTCCCGCACACCAAAAAACATGTAGGTTTAGGGCGCTCGCGCACGCAGCGACCAGCAGCCGGTGGCTTGTCACCAGACTGCAAACCAAATCTACCTACGGGTACAAATAAGTAACAAAAAAAAAAAAGGTATGTGCAATAAATCTTTTAACAATTATTTTACCAGATTCTTAATCATACTAATTATCTCCCAGGGCATTCAAATTAACCAAGACAAATCCTAAACCATTATGTGCATCTTAACCAACAATCATACAAACATTTACAACAATACAGATACACATAATCACAATATAACCAGACATACAGTGGTGACATCCCATCGTCACACGGGGAATGATTGCAGCATTCACTGCTTGAAGGTCCTGCACTAGCCTATAACCGACGCTAGGTGGAGCCTTCTTAACAGGGAATAGTGGAGCATTCACTGGTGAGCTCTGACATGGGATTATTACTCCACTCTGTAAGAGATCAGCAATGATAGGTTTGATGCCTTCAAGTGCCTCAGATTTCAATGGGTATAGTTTTTTATATGGAAATCCTCTCCCATTAGATTTTACAATTACAGGAGTAGCATTTTTTAGAAGACCCACGTCTGAAGGGCATTTAGACCATAGGTCTAATAATAATAATAATAATAATAATAATAATAATAATAGGTCCACTTATTACCCAGAAATGAAACAGTGTGCAATAAACTCATGAAAGATGCATGCAATATACATTTAATCATATAAGATGGTTATGAAGTGATAATGATAATGATAATTATAAAATGATAAACATGTATATACAATTTTCTGACACCTCTAAGACTAAAGAATTGACAACAGACTACAGGAGGAAGAAGACAGAGATTTCCCCTCTCATCAACGGGGACTGTGTAGAGAGGATAGCTGACTTCCGTTTCGTAGGAGTCCACATAGAGGAGAACCTGTCCTGGAGTGTGAACACCTCTGAGCTGGTGAAAAAGGCCCAGCAGAGACTGTACTTCCTGAGGATTCTCAGGAAGGAGAACATCTCACAGAGACTGCTGGTGTCCTTCTATCGAGCTTCTATTGAAAGCGTATTAATATACTGTATATGCATCTGGTACAGTAGTTGTACAGTAGCTCAGAGGAAAGCACTCCAGAGGGTCATTGACACCGCCAAGAAGATCATTGGCTGCCCTCTCCTCACGTTGGAAGACCTACACCGCTCCCGTTGCCAGAAGAAGGCTCAAAATATTTTAAAGGATACTTCACATCCTGGACACTCATTGTTTGAACTACTGCCATCTGGGAAACGATACAGACAAATGAACACAAGGACAAACAGACTCAAACACAGCTTCTATCCAACAGCAATAACCATTCTGAATAAAATGAAGTAATGTGCTAAATGGACATGATTGTATGTTGTTGAATGCTCCTTGCAATGACTGTGTGTGCATGATGTCCTGTGTTGATGTCTGTGTGAATGTGGCTTGTTATTTATTCTTTTAATTATTATTTTATCTGATTTGTTTGTTTTTTATAATGGGGTAATGTTTTTATAAATGGGGCACTGACTGGAGAGCACTTTGAATTTCATTTTTCCCTGTGACAATGACAATTAAAGATCTATCTATCTATCTAATCTGGTGGTGGAGGAAAAATCAGCTGTTCAGAAAGAAAACATCCATCATTCAATGGAGATTCATAAATAACAAAAACATAAAAAGTTCTTCCACAGCATATTCAGTGAGTTTTGAAGTGCTGAGAAAAGTTAATGGTAATATAATTCTATATAAAAACACTCCATTGTTTTAGTCAAATAAATTGCCTCACATTTGATGTTCAAATCAAACCAAACAGTAGAAGAATCCTAAATAATCCTCTGAATGTTTGAAATCAAACCAGAACAAAAACAGCAGCCCTGACTGCTCACATTTATCACTGAGAAGCTGAGGAAAAAGCACCAAATCACCTGAACTGAACAGAACTGGCAACCCACCTGAGTCATAGAAGCCGGTCCACCCAGGCAGCTGACGTCATAGATCATGTTCAGAGATTCTGTGGTTTCTCTGTGTTCTCCACATCACTGACATCATAGGGTCCTGGTTCTGTTTTACAAGAACTCTTTTATATTTTCTGTCATCACAGACTGAGGGACTGTAGACTCTCAGAGACTCACAGTGAAGTTGTGGCCTCAGCTCTGAAGTCTAAACCCTCACATCTGACAAGCTGAACATGAGTGAAAACTGGAACCTGGGGGATTCAGGAGTGAAGGTTCTGTGTTCTGGACTGGAGAGTCCAAACTGTCGAATGGAGGTTCTGAGGTCAGTTCACTGATGGAGCTGTTGATGTTTTTCTCTGTTTCACAGCTTTGATTGATGTTCCAAACTCTCTTTAATCAATAAATCTCGGGATTTTTCTGAGCACAAACTCCAGATTCAAAGATTTTATTGTCAATATTACTATACGTACAAGACATACAGGAGAACTGAAAGGGCATTTCTCTCTCTCTTCATTGGTGTGCAGAATAGAAAAAGAAAAGGAAAAGGAATAAGGCTGGAAAAAAGGAAACAGCAGCAGCAGTCTAACATACACAATATGTACAGTAATGCAACCTGTGGTGCAAATGGTGACAAGAAAGACCCAGAACTGCTATAGTGCAAATAGAGCTCAAGGATTAACGATGATCAAACCCAGCAATCCTATATCCAGACAACTAGAGATGAATACCATAGTTGCAGTTCAATGCGGTAGTGTAGGAGCAGATAGTAACAGAGAGGACTGCACGTGATCAGTATTGCAGTGACAGCAGCAGCAGATATGGCATTTGTGCAAATGGTTGCAGTTAATGTGCAGAGACATACAGCAGCAAAAGTGTTACTGTTGGTGTGCCAGTCTTCGTGTGCCCACAGCTGAGGTAGTTATTATGCGGGTGATTGTGTTACTGTCCGGGGGGAGGAAGTGCACAGAGTTCAGGGTCCTGATGGTCTGATGAATGAAGCTGTTCAGCAGTCTTGTGGAGCGGGCCCGGAGGCTCCGGTACCTTTTCCTCGAGGGCAGGGGCCTGAAGAGGGAGTGTGAGGGGTGGGAGGTGTCGCCTGTGATGCTGATGGCTCTGTGGGTGAGGTAGATCTCTAAGAGGGGGGGCAGATGGGCACCGATGATCTTGCTGGCTGCTTTCACTGTGCGTTGTCAATCATGTACAGTAGAACAAAATTACGTTTCTCCTCTACAATGTTAATCACATGTAGAATCAGAGGGTCTCTGCCATGCAAGGCACCGCCACAAACAACTTCTCTATACATCTATACAACTGTAAACAACTTCTTTATACAGGGCAGTTCCATTGAGAAGCAACCTCTTTTTCAAGGATGCCCTGTTCACACTCACACAGTTACACATTCACACCAGGAAGCTGCCCAGTACAACCACAGACTGACCTGTGGCCACTGAGCAGCTCCACTGGAGCAGCTGGGGTTAAGGGCCTTACTCAAGGGCACCACAGTGGGGTTAAGGAGGGTGGGGCAAACACTGCTATGTTATCTGTCCCACCTAGATCTATTCCTGCCAGTCTAGGGATAAAACCCGCAACCCTCTGGTCACCAGTCCACATCCCTAACCATTACCCCACCACTGCCCACAAAATAGCTGGTCTGGAGACCAGAGGCTTATGTTCAGGGGGTTGTCTTGGGTTAGGGTTAGAAACTGCAACATGCCCCAAGTAAAAAGGTTGGGGAACCATCCATCCATCTTCTACTGTTTAATCCTTTTCTGGTCTTGGGGGGGGGGGGGGGGGGATTGGAGCCTATCCCAGCATCTTTGGGCGAGAGGCAGGGTACACCCAGGACAGATTGCCAGTCCATCAAACAGCCAACACAGAGAGACAAACAACCATTCACTCTCTCATTTATACAGTTGTAACCCAGCTGAGAAAATGACCCTTTTTCTCAGATGTAAATTGTATTAATACAATTGTGTGATTTTATTTTGAAAACCGATTATCTTGGAGAAGAGGAAGTGTGATCCTCGTGATTCAACTTTAAAACTTCCGTTTTATGGTCACGTTGGGTGATCTGGGTTTTCCCATTCGTTAAGAGCGATATTAGCCCCGCCTTCCGAGCAGAGTGCCGAGGCGCGCACCCGAGGTTCGTTCTTTTCACGATCTGCGAGCGGAGGAGAGGAGCTGTAGGACGATCTGTCCTCACACTGATACCTCGTCTTGGTATGCTAATTCAGATAAATGCTATAAATGGATCTAAACACTCTCCAAACGCTAATTTGCAACCTTTATTATCCTAAGTTGATGGGAGCACGAGCTTGAGAGGCCGTGAAGCGGTGACTTCTGCTGTGTTCACCCTGAACCTCATCTTGGTGAGTGAGATACATGCTAACGTTAGCGTTATGCTAACGCTAATCGCGAGTGGATTTTTTCCTGTTTAAAAGCAATGGAAAAGGCTGTCTTTGGGTCTGTATGGTTTTCCTAAATGTGATTTCAGTTCCCAACAGTATGCTGAAGTACTTTTAATTCATATGCACTAATTCTGTTGAATGCAATGTGTAGTTGATGCTAAAAGCACATGGTGTTGGTCTACTATGTAAATCCATAGGTTATGCTAAACCCAGTAGCTCAGACAGGGATTATTGATTTTAAAAGGGAATATTAGAAGTGATGGGACAGTATATTCCCTGGTTATGTGATAAATTAATTGTATTTCATTTCATGATTTACAGAGACAAGGTTAGAGAGGATTAATCATAATTTCATGGTTAACTAACTAACTAACCTGCACTTATATAGCGCTTTTCTAGTCACAAAGACCACTCAAAGCGCTTTCATTAATACTAACCCTCTATTCTAAGGGCCTATAGGAAACAGATATCTAGGGACAATTTAGAACAGTCAATTAACCTAACATGCATATCTTTACCTAGGGCCACTTTAAAGTCTCCAATTAACCTAACCTGCATGTTTTTGGCATGTGGGAGGAAACCGGATAAATCCCGGAGTAAACCCACGCAACACGGGGAGAACATGCAAACTCCACACAGATCACTGTTGGTCGGGGGCTGGGATCGAACCCACGATCCCACGATCCCCACAATCCCCCGGCCAAGGGTAAACTGTGCTGCCGCAGTGCTAACCACTGCGCCACCGTGCAGCCACCGTGCAGCAGGTTAAATGATATAGAGATGAACAGAGGAATTCATTTAATTGGTTACATGAAAAAAAGGGTATTTCTTGTGCTACCAGAGAGATTGTGAGAAAAAAGAACACATGCATGTAAGATGCAAGATGTGAGATGTAAGATATTACTATATTGCTGGATTGTGATAATAGTAATATGAGAGAAGAATTTAAACACTAAGCTATGGTGTTATATAAGAAGGGATTGGAAGACGAATTACTCTAGCTGTAAACAATAATACCATTATTGTTGTGCAGGCTAGGTTTTTTGGGTTGCCGATCAAGAACCTTCTGGAACCTGGATTCTCTCCGAATGGAGATGGCGAGCCTGACCCGAGACTGAACCAAGATTGAACTGAGATCTAACCAAGATCTCGAGTGAAGAGCATCTTTCCCCTCTCCAGTGCCCAGGATTGGAAACCTGAGTCTGGAGATACGAGATATCCTGACTGGTCAAACGACTAACCCGAACGGGCAATCAAACACTGAGCTCAGTAGGACACCTTGGGGTTTTATTTCATGCCGGCCGTTGTTATATTTGTACAGTTGTAAATTATCTGTATATTTTGTTCACTTTATCACTGTAAATAACAACCATTATTGCTCATTTCGTGCCTCCAGCTATTTCATTCCACGCTCATTTTAATTCCCTATTGTAACCCTTACGAACCTAGCAACTGGTCTACACTTAATTATTTCCCTTACCTAATTAACATCAGGCAAGGGTTACAATAAGAAGAATTAAAGTGAGTGTGTTGTAACCCTTGCCTCGGGTGCGCGCCTCGGCACTCTGCTCGGAAGGCGGGGCTAAAATCGCTCTTAACGAATGGGAAAACCCAGATCACCCAACGTGACCATAAAACAGAAGTTTTAAAGTTGGATCATGAGGATCACACTTCCTCTTCCCCAAGATAATCGGTTTTCAAAATAAAATCACACAATTGTATTAATACAATTTACATCTGAGAAAAAGGGTCATTTTCTTAGTTGGGTTACACAGTGCCTAAGGGCAATTTAGAATCCCCAGCTGGTGCCAGTTAACCTAACCTGCATGTCTTTGGCCTGTATTAAATGTGTACAGTACCTGAAACTGTCCCTGTGTTGCAGATGTGCTCCTTTTGTTTCCCTCAATGTTTATCACATCAGTCTCTTTGTTTATCTCTATGCACTAAACTGATGTGAGATAATGACCCTTGTGGATTGTCAGAGAACGCAGAGTGATACATTATGACACCATAATCTCCAATCTCCAAAGCATTTCATAATAAAGCTTGTTTTGAAGAGGAGTGAATGGGGGGCATAAGATGTTGAGCTGACTGATGACATTCTGATAATTTTTGTTATGTGTGTATTTATTTGTTTTGTTATGGAAAACAATTATCATAGGATTACCTCGCCCAATCCTCCTTTGACCCATCATTGTCATTACTTCCAAGAGTCATCTGGCCTTTGTCATGGCAAAAACATCTGCAGAAGAGGAATATGTGTTCCACTTGCTGGCTTTCTCCTTACCTTGTAAAGTGAATTTTGAGATAACAGCCATGAAAACAAGTTATTTTCCTATTTATGAGACACTGCTTGATTCACTCCTCACAATGTCCTTCTCATCCCTAGACAGAGTCCCCGTCTCTTTGTATTCAGTATTTTCCGGGTGCTCCCCATTTCTGCCGGCATTTCCATGTGTCTCAGCCTCCGCGCTGTAACCCTGTGTATCCTGCCCTTATTTGTAAGTTTTTGTGTTTTGGCGTATTTTTGTATTTTGTGTTTTTCATTATTAAATTGTGCAAACTCAAAGCCTGCGATTGGTGTCCTCAGTCCGCCCTTGCCAGGGCAGTTTGACTGAAGGACGTTGCCAGTATAAAACACCAGCGGCTGTGGGTTTGCTTTTTCCTTTTCCTCCCGTATTTGTTCTTAAAGTCCATTTTTGTGGGGATGTCAGTCTGCATGGGCTTTAGTATTTGTGGGCTTAGTGAGGTGGAGTGTTGGACTGTGGGAGTGTTACACATCATGTTGGAGGCTCATACTTCTCACACTCCTGAGGCAGCTTGGGAATGTCTGGTTGGAGTGGCAAAGGTGCTCGAAGCATGCCCTAGCCTGTAGAGCCACAAGGAACTCACAGACCTACTCCTCTCCATTACCAACCCACAAGGGTGGCC
>CM035847.1:192920626-192980219 GCA_020510985.1 Pholidichthys leucotaenia
ATATATTGACACTTGGGGTATAATTCCCTTCATTGGCTTCCCATAGAGTTTAGAATTAAGTTTAAAATCCTTCTTCTTACTTACAAAGCTTTAAACAATCAGGCTCCTTTTTATTTAAAAGATCTGATACTACCGTATCAGCCTAACAGAGCACTACGCTCCCAAAATGCAGGATTACTTGTAATACCTAGAATCTCCAAAAGTACAATGGGAGGCAGAGCCTTCAGTTATCAAGCTCCTCTCTTGTGGAATCAGCTGCCAATCTGGATTCGGGAGTCAGACTCGATCTCTGTTTTTAAGAATAGGGCTAAAACCTACCTTTTTGATATAGCCTACAATTAGGGAGGGATCACGTGTTTCTGAACCCTCCCTTAGTTATGCTGCTAATAGGTTTAGTCAGCTGGGGGACCTCCAGTAATGCACTGGGCCGCACTCCTTTCCTCACTATCTATGAAATATTGTTTTTTTGCTGGTCATTAACATTTGTTTGTTCTCTCCCATAGATTGAGTCCCCATCGTGCTGTTTGCTCTCTACATGTCTGTTCTTTTCTTCTTCTCTATCCCCTCACCCCCCAGCCAGTCGCAGCAGATGACTGCCCCTCCCTGAGCCTGGTTCTGCTGGAGGTTTCTTCCTGTTAAAAGGGAGTTTTTCCTCTCCACCGTCGCCAAGTGCTTGCTCACAGGGGATCGCCTGATTGCTGGGGTCTTTCTGCAACTGTGGGGGTCCCCCCTACAGTTGATAGTGCTATGAGATGACTGTTGTTGTGAAATGGCGCTATATAAATAAAGTTGAATTGAATTAATTTGGACATTTTCACTTAGGAGTGTACTCACTTTTGTTGCCAGCAGTTTAGACATTAATGGCTGTGTGTTGAGTTATTTTGAGGGGACAGCAAATTTTCAGTGTTATACAAGCTGTACACTGACTACTTTGTATCAAAGTATCATATGTTCAGTGCTGTCCCATGAAAAGATTTAATAACATATTTACAAAAATGTGAGGGGTGTACTCACTTTTGTGAGATACTGTATATCTTGATACAAAAATTGTTTGTGTTATGTAAACTACAAATGATGTTGAATAAATTATTTTGGTAAAAATTACCAGCAAATAACTGAAACTATTGTATAAGATAAGATCAGCCTTTATTAGTCCCACAGTGGGGAAATTCCAGGATTGCAACAGCACAGGGATAGCAACACTCAGGGCAATCATTTAGAAGATAAGAAAATAAGAGCAGTGAATATACATATGAGCCTGGAAGAGGTAAAGCAGTCTAGGTTGTATGCTGATTTTGACTGTCTTAATTTTTGAATTCAGATCCATGTTTAAGATTGACCATCTATCAATATTATTCCTGGATCTTAAAAAAGCATTTGATACAGTGGATCATAATTTATTATTAAAGAAACTACAAAATTGTGGTATTAGAGGGGCAGCACTGTCCTGGATATGTAGTTACTTAAAGAATAGATATCAGTATGTATGTGTTGGTAACAAAAACTCAGTTACTGAAGGTTACTGTGAGTTACTGTTACTGTTACTGTTGGAGTCCCACAGGGTTCAGTTTTGGGGCCATTGTTATTCAATATGTATATAAATGATATATGTAAAGTTTCAGAAAAATGGACTTCATATTGTTTGCCAATGACACTAATCTATTATGCAGTGGAAGCAATTTGGAACAACTTTTAGATACATTCGGAAAGGAATTAGGAAAGCTTAAACTGTGGTTTGATTCAAACAAATTAACACTCAATTTAAGTAAGACAAAATTTATAGTTTTTAACAACCATCACAACAACTTGGTATCTAAACTCAGTGTAAATGGTGTAGAGATTGAAAGGGTATCCGAAACTAAATTTCTTGGAGTAATAATTGATAATAAACTGTATTGGAAGTCACATATTAATTATATTAAAGGTAAAATATCCAAATCAATTGCAATACTACACAGAGTGAAATATTTGCTGAATCAACCCACACTATATACCTTGTATCATTCATTAATACTCCCATACATGACATATTGTACTGAAGTATGGGGAAATACATATAAAACAAACATATATCCAGTCTTTATGCTTCAGAAGAGAGCTATTAGAATAATAAACAAAGCTGCTTACAGGGAACCAACAAACCCACTTTTTCTTAAATTAAAAGCTCTCAAGTTGAAAGATCTGGTTGACTTTAAAACTGCAGTAATAATGTTTAAAGTGAAGAATCTATCACTGCCCGCAAATATCCAAAAGTTGTTCCAAATAAGGGAGAAACAATATCATTTCAGAGGAACATGTATATTTCAAAAACCTTCAGTGAGAACTACCACCAAGCGACACTGTGTTTCAGTGCAAGGAGTCAGATTATGGAACGATTTTGGACCTGAATTAAAATCATGTACAACGCTTGGACAATTTAAACAAAAACTAAAGGAAGAAATACTCCAAACATATATACAAGATGACATGTAAAATCACATAAGGATTGTCATATCCAGTCTGTGTTATGTTGTAGCTTAGTTTTTTGTCACATTTTGTCTTAGCTTTGTTCTGAATTGTAATCGCTCTTGTTTTGTTTTTCTTTTGAATTCTTGGATGGAATATGGGTGGGCAATATAAGCTGCAGCTTCAGCCATCACCCATTTCAGATAACTTATGTTGAACTGTATAATCAGAGGAGTTATTGTCTAATTTGACCTTGTTGGATTTTCTTTCCCCCTTTGTTATATTATTCAGTTTCTTTTAATCTATCCGAAATAAAGATTCATTCATTCATTCATTCAATCAATATCTTTTTTTTATTTCTTGTTCTAACCTATCATAGTTTGCTTTATATATTTTGCTTAAATCTTTAGGTATGTTCACTCCAAAGTATTTTATTTCTTTTTGTTTCCAGTTTAGTTTGATCTCATCAGTTATCTGGTTTTGAAGGGTTATAGTGGAATGTCAGTATTTGTGTTTTTGGTATATTTATCTTGTATCCTGATAATTTTCCAAAATTTTCTATTAAGTCCATCATTTCCATTATTGATTCAGCTGGTTGTTCAAGGTAAACTATAATATCGTCTGCAAACAGCCCAACCTTGTGTTCTGCTCCCTTTATTGTTACACCTTTTAGTTTCTTATTTTGTTGCAACGCTTGAGCCAGTGGCTCTATGAACAGAGCAAACAAGGTGGGCGATAGGCAGCATCCCTGCCTAGTTGATCTTTGTATATTTACTTTGTCTGTTAAGCTACCTTTTATCTTGATTCTTGCCACAGGTTTTTGATACAGTGTCTTTATGCATTGCACTGACTTTTCATTAAATCCAAAGCACTCCAGCACAGTGTATAGAAACATCCAATTAACTCTATCAAATGCTTTTTCTGCATCTAAACTCATTATTACTGCGCTTTTCTTTTCTTTATGTATTTCATTAATTATGTGTATTGTTCTCCTGATATTATCATGTGTTTGGCATCCCTCTATGAAACCAATTTGATCATCCTCTATCAATTCCATCAAGAATGTCTTTATTCGTTTACAGATAATTGTTGTATATATTTTATAATCCACATTTAATAAAGAGATAGGGAACAATGCAGAAACTATAGGCCAATCTTTCCCTGGCTTTAAAATAACTGAAATAATGGCTTTGTTCAGTGATGGAGGTATTTTGTTGTTGTTTAATGTCCAATTAAATTACTTTAGGAGCTGTGGCATGAGTTCTTCTATAAACAGTTTATGAAACTCAGATGGGTATCTGTCACTACCTGGTGATTTACCATTTTTTAGTGACTTAATTACATCTTTAATCTCTTGTGTTGTTATTTCTGCTGTTAGCTTTTCATTTTGTTGGTTTCTTATTGATGGCAAGTCCAATGTGCATAGAAATTTTTTAATACCCTTAACATTTGTCTCTTCAGGTTGCGAGTATAGTTCTTGATAGAATTTATGGAATATTTCTTCGATGTTTTCTGGGGTAACTGTGGATTTATTTGTGATGGGGTCCTTAATCTTATGTACATTATTCACTGTTTGTTGTCTTCTTTACTGTTTTGCTAACAGTTTTGTGGCCTTTGGCCCCGTTTCATAATATTTTTGTTTTAAATATCTATTTTTCCTTTCAGTTTCACCTATTTGTATTTTACTTAATTTCTTGATATATTTTTGGGTCATTTGTGTTTTGATATTTACGTTCTAATTCCCTCAGTCTCTCACATCTTTGTTCATATGATTCCAGTTTAGACTTTTTTGCTTTTCCTGATTCAACAATTAATTTACCTCTTAACACGGCTTTTAGTTCATCCCATAGTATTGTTGGGTCCACTTCTCCATTATCATTCTCCTCAATATACTCATTTATGTTTAACTTTATTCTTTCTTTCATTTTCTCATCATTTAATAGTCCTACATTAAGTTTCCATGTTGTTTGTTGTTTTCTATTGTTTAAATATATTTCCATGTATATAGGATTATGATCTGATATTTCTGCCCGTCCAATCCGACAATTTCTCACCCTGTGTCTGTCACCTTCATTCATAAGGAAGTAATCTATTCTAGAGTGTACTTTATGGACTGCTGAATAATGTGTATAGTCTTTTTCGAGTGGGTGCAGGTCCCTCCATATGTCTACCATACCCATTTCTGCCAGTGAGGTTCTTATGAACTTTGTTACATGTTTTTTTTTGTCTTCTTAACACTTGTTGTGTCAACTTCATGATCCATGACAGCATTTAAGTCTCCTCCACAAATTAGGACTCCTTCACTGTGTGTTGCTAGGAGATCAAACAGATGTTGAAAAAAACCCTTGTCACTTTCTGGTGGAGCATAGATGTTCACTAATGTGATCTGCATACCATCTATTCTTCCCTTTACTATTACATATCTGCCTTCTTTATCCTGGATTTCTTGTTCATATTCAAATTGTATTTTATTTGAAATTAGTATCATAACCCCCCTTTTAGCTCCTCCCTTAAATGAACTGTAGTAGGAGTTCTTATAGCCAAATCTCTGTAGTTTCTCATGTTCCGTCTTTTCAAATGTGTCTCTTGCATAAATATAATTTCGGCTTTTTCCTTCTTGAATTTTCTTATTATTCTTTCCCTTTTAACAGGTGAGTTCAGACCATTCACGTTTAATGTCATTATCTTAAGATTTTTAACCATTTTCATGTTTTTCCATTTTTTTAACTTGTGCTCCTAACCCC
Source organism: Pholidichthys leucotaenia (assembly GCA_020510985.1). NCBI lineage: Eukaryota > Metazoa > Chordata > Actinopteri > Cichliformes > Pholidichthyidae > Pholidichthys > Pholidichthys leucotaenia. The sequence goes on from CM035847.1 coordinate 192,925,816, forward strand.
TTTAACAACAAAACTAACACATATATGTACAAAAACACATTAACGAACCTCGACCTCCGCACTTTGGGCCTTTCTTCTGCCCATTGGTCCCTGTTGGAGGGTAGAGGGAATGTCCTCACCGAGTGAGGCGCCCTCCCTAGACCTGTAGTTATTATCCAAGAAATAGTCATTAGTCTAGAAATGTCCAACAAGAATCAATTTAATCTCTCCTAGCCGTTTGTTTCTCTTTTACCTTGTCTTCTTGGCCTTCATTTCTTCTATGCTCTTCTTAATCTTTGTTATAATCTAAGCTTTCCGTTGAAAGCCTTGCAGTTTTTCTTGGGCTTGGTGCGCCACGTCCGTCTCCCGCCCTCTTCCGCTCACTCGCCTACATTCCGGCTGTCTCGGTGCGCTCCGTGCCGCCGCTGCTCCAGCCGCTTCCTCTGGTACGCTCACCACAAAGCCTCGCTCCTTCATGTCCCGCGCTGCCTCTCTGGCGGTGTTGTAGGTTTTCACGTCGTCATCCCAATGAATTCTCATCTTCATTAGCGGCGTTTGGAATGTAATTTTTTTTCTCTTTCAGCATTTTTTTAATGTTGGCATATTTCTTTCGCTGCTGCACAATTTCTGTCAGGTAGTCATGGTCAAAGAATATCTGTTTGTCGCCAACTCGTATCTTGTTTTTCCACGCTTGTGTCAGGATTCTTTCCTTTACATCGTATTTTAAAAAGTTTACCACAACTGACCTGGGTGTTGAGTTTGAGTTTGGGTTCTGTGCCAAGGCTCTGTGTGCACGTTGGATCTGCAGGTCTGTTTCATCGGGCAGCTCAAGCTCTTTTTTTAAGAATTGATCTATGAATTTCGTCATCGAGTTGCCTTCAGTGCCCTCCGGAATCCCAAAGATGCGTATATTGTTCTGTCTGGACCTGCTCTCCAGGTCGGTTATTTTTTTCCTGCATCCTCGGTGTTTGTGCCATCAGAGTCTGTAGCAGCTCGCTTGCCTTGGTCTTCCAGTCTTCCAACTCTGATATTCGAGCCTGTGCTTCTGCCATACACGCCCGTTGATTGCGCAGCTCCTCCATGTTTTCTGCTAGCTTGCAGTCCATTTCTTTTCGGAGACCCATAATTTCCTCCTTCATCTCTTTTTTCAGTTCTTCCTTAAGAGCCGTTAAATCCTGTTGGAGTTGTCACTTGAGGTCTTTTTATGTCCTTACTTATATTTGCAAAGCCAGTGCTCATAACATCGAGGTTGGCATCCTCCATTTTCTCTGGAGTCTCCTCGTTTTTGTTGGCCTCATGTTCAGCGATTTCTCCAGTGCTGATGAAGAGGGATTCTTTAGCTTTACCCTGCTTTTTTCCGCATGCCCGGGTTCTTCGTGTTTTCATCCCTTGGTTTATTGACCTATTTATGTTGAGTTGGCCATTTACCAAAGATTTTTAATCCAGCTAGGGAGAGCTCTCTGTTTAAGCGTTATGCCTCTCCGCCATCTTCCCGGAAGTCATCCTAAAGTATCTTTGAAAATTCTTCAGTTGATTCAAAATGCTGCTGCTAGAGTTTTAACTGGTTCTAGAAAAAAAAGATCATATTTCCCCGGTTCTGTCCTCCCTCCATTGGCTTCCCATTGAATTCAGAATCAAGTTTAAAATCCTTCTTCTTACTTTCAAAGCTCTTAACAATCTGGCCCCCCAGTATATAAAAGATCTGATATTACCTTACCATCCTAATAGAGCATTACGCTCCCAAAATGTTGGCTTACTTGTGGTACCCAGAATCTCCAAAAGTACGATGGGAGGCAGAGCCTTCTGCTACCATGCTCCTTCTCTCTGGAACCAGTTACCACTCTGGGTCCGGGAGTCAGACTCAGTCTCTGTTTTTAAAAACAGGGTAAAATCCTTCCTTTTTAATATAGCGTTTGTTTAAGGAGGTTTTTGTGTCTTTTAACCCCACTCTTGTTCTACTGTTATGTGATCCATACTGCTGGTTGACCTCCAATATTGTACTTGGCATCTTACTGCTATTTTTTTTTATGTCTGTCCTTTCCATCTTCCCTATCCCCTCATTCCCAGCCAGTCGCAGCAGACGACTGCCCCTCCCTGAGCCTGGTTCTGCTAGGGGTTTCTTCCTTCCAAATGGGAGTTTTTCCTCTCCACTGTCGCTTAGTGCTTGCTCATAGGGGATCGTCTGATTGCTGGGTCTTTCTGTGACTGTGTGTTGTTTTTTTTTTTTTCTGCACTGTGGCGCCACGAGACGGCTTTTGTTGTGATGTGGCGCATTATAAATAAAGCTGAATTGAATTGAATTGAATTTCCTTGTCATGCTGGTCATCAGTGCATCATGACATCTCACACAACACAACACATTGCCATCTACAGAAGTTCTCTGATGACTCTGCGATCGTTGGTCTCATCTCCAGCGGCGATGAAGCTGAGTACAGAGGGCTTATCCAGGACTTTGTGGACTGGTGCCATCGGAACTGCCTCCAGATCAACACGAGGAAAACTAAGGAGCTGGTGGTGGACTGCCGCAGGCATGGGCAGCCCCTCACAGCACCAGTAAATATACAGGGAACAGACATCGAGATGGTGACATCCTACAAGTACCTGGGTATTCATCTGAACAATAAACTAGACTGGTCACACAATACTGACGTACTCTACAAGAAGGGACAGCGCAGGCTGTTCCTGCTGAGGAGACTCAGGTCTTTTGGTGTACAAGGGGCGCTGCTGAAGTCATTCTATGACACGGTGGTGGCATCAGCCATCACTTTTGGAGTGGTCTGCTGGGGCAGTGGCATTACTGCAGCCGATAGGAAGAGACTGAACAAACTGATTAAGAAAGCTAGCTCTGTCCTGGGGCAACGCCTTGATCCGATGGAGGAGATAGGAGAGAGAAGGACGGTGGCTAAACTGTCATCTCTGCTGGAGTCCGAGTTCCACCCTATGCAGGACATACTGGATGCACTGAGGAGCTCATTTAGCAGCAGACTACATCATCCCAGGTGCACAACCGAGAGGTTTCGTAGGTCCTTCCTACCAACGGCTGTCAGACTGTACAACCTAAGCAGGGCTGCTCGCAGAGATAGCAAAAAGACGTAACAAACTAATAGTTTTTTTTTTTTGAATGCAAAAGATGCAATAGACTTACACAATGGTCCTCTCCGGCATACAACTAGGAACATACCGGTCGCTATGGAGGGTGAGAATATGTATGGGCACATAATCATACCATGTAGGATAACTAAATAGACGGTTATGCTGTTTCATCCCACCTAGCAACAATGCTCTGCACTGTGTGTGTTTATATATTTACATATTTATTCCATCTAGCTACAATGCTCTGCACTGGGTGTGTTTATATTTATATATCTATATATTTATTCCATCTAGCTACAATGCTCAGCACTGGGTGTGTTTATATTTATATATCTATATATTTATTCCATCTAGCTACAATGCTCCGCACTGTGTTTTTATATATCTACATATTATTCCATCTAGCTACATTGCTCCGCACTGTGTGTGTTTATATACTTGCATATTTATTCCACCTAGCTGCAATGCTCCATACTGTGGGTGTTTATATATTTACATATTTATTCCATCTAGCTACAATGCTCTGCACTGTGTGTTCATATATTCATATATTTATTCCATCCAGCTACAATGCTCTGCGCTGTGTGTCTGTGTGTGTGTGTGTGTGTATATATATATTTTATAGTAATATGTACATATGTATATTAGCTGCTCTTGCTTGTTTTTTTTTTTTGTTTTTTTTTCTTGCCTTCTGATTGTTGCTCTGAGTGTTGCTATCCCTGTGCTGTTGCAATCCTGGAATTTCCCCGTTGTGGGACTAATAAAGGCTTATCTTATCTTATCTTATGGTCATGATGGTGGTCCACATCTGATGACTGAATTCTTGATCATCTCCTGACCAGGAACAATGATGACCAAGGACACCTAAGGAGGACTTCTGATTCCTGATCATCTGACACTGTTTCTATCTGGGCTAAATTATTCCTGATGCTGGTCGTCAACGACTGATGACCAATCAACACTGGATCAGTTCTATCTGTCATGATGGTTGGTGACCAATCACCTTTAACTGCATCATGGCCTGGTCCTCAGTCCAGGATGCGGAAGCAGGAGGGAAGGTGTCATGTTCTGGATCAGAATCCTAAAATTGATGAAGGTAATTCCAGAAGAATCAGCATCAGGCCTAAACTTTGGTTCCATCTGGGCCTGTTCATCACAGTGTGACAAATGATTTCAGTCTCTGGTTAGTCTAGACTAGTTCAGTAGATCTATGTATAGCAAGGCCTAGATTTGCATCATCACAGACAATATGGAGGCCTTTTTCTCCCATTTATCCTCAGTTTAAATAGAACCTTTGTGAAAAGGTTGTGATGCCATATTTTGCTCCTTAGATCAGGCTGAGGCGCTTAATAGATGAAGCCCTGCCTGATCTTTGAATCTGCTCCTCTGGGCCTCTCATCAGGACGATGATTCTGAGCTCAGGCCTAAACCCACTGACTGCATGGATTCCTCCCACAGCTGCTCTCCTTGGCTGCACTATGCTGATTGTTCAGCTTCCCCAACATGGATTTAGGGCTTCTTGGACATTTTGAATCAGAAATCTGTGACTCAGTAATAGGTTTTGAAAGATTTGCTCAAATGTCTCATAAATTAGTAACTTTGCTCACAAGTTTCTCCATTAAATATTTTTCTGTTACTAATTAATTTTCTATATTTTCTTTAAATTTGTGACATTTTTCTTGTAAATGTTATAATTTCCAATTAATCTGTATCATGTAGAACTTTTAAAACTGTGTCCACAGCTTTTCATGAAGTGTGTGAAATTTATAACTTTGACATTTTTTCATAAATGTGGGTCCGGAGGAAAAAAAAGTCAGATTTGACAACAAAAAGTTTCTGAACTTTAATGAAAAAAATAAGGAATTTATGAGGGAAAAAGTTGTTTAGCAATCTAGAGCAATTTAACAATCATGGAAAAATTGTCTGAAGTTTGAAAGAAAAGAACAGAAATGTTGAACAAGTAAATAATGAGAAATTTATAGAAAACTTTAAGATTTAAGAGAGAAAAACTTCTCATTTAAACGAAAGAATCACAAATTTATGAGGAAAAAATCAAAATTCTTAAGAACAGTTTAAACTTTATGGCTAGAAGTTGATGAGAAAATAAACTGTTTTTAAAATGTATTAAATAAAAATGAGCAGAAAAACTGCAGAATCAAAACTGCAACTTGGAGCTGAAGGCTGAATGTGGTGAACTTTTCTCAGCTCCTGCTAAGAGCAACAGTCCAGTTGATCCTTCTAACTCAGCTGCTTTGCCTTCATTTAAGGCTCCAATCTCTTTGTGGCTCCACGCAGATTTCTTGGAGCCAAATGTCTGTAAATGTCTGTTTCCATAGTAGATGTTGTTGATGGAGCCACTGGTGGAGCTGCAGAGTTTCAGAGCTGAAGTCCCTCCATCTTTATTGAAGCAGCAGCATGTTGTCATTCACATTAATGAGTCTTTTTCGTTTCTTCTCTTGGACTCTTTGAAGCTGCATCCTGTTGGCATCAGCTGCTTGGAGTTTGCAGCTTCTAAACTTCTACATTCTGAACCTTCTTCAGCTCTGAACACATGATGAAACACTGAAGGATTTCCAGATGAAACTTTGTCTGATAAACTCACATCTTTTATTCTTCATTCAGGTTGGAGGGCTGCAGGTTGTCAGAGATCAGCTGTGATTATCTGGTCTCAGCTCTGAAGTCCAACCCCTCCTATCTCAGACATCTGGACCTGAGTATCAACCAGAACCTGCAAGGTTGTGGAGTGAAGCAGCTGTGTGGTTTTCTGGAGAGTCCACATTGTAGACTTGAAGCTCTGAGGTCAGACTCCTTATTTCTCTTGTGTCCGTGTGTGTTGTGTGTTCAGGGGTCAGCAACCTGCAGCTCATGTCCACATGTGTCTTTGTTGTCCAGAACCAGTGTCTCCCTGGGACTTGGACAGAAACTCGAGAAATGATCACAAATGTATGAAAAATAGTCTCCATATTTGAGGAGAAAACATCTCAATTTCCTCCTAAAATGGTCACATTTCCAAGGACAAAAGCAGCAACTGACTGTGAAATCATTGAAAACTGACTTCAACATCCAATGTTCCTGAATTAGAACAGAGACAAAAGGCTTGTGGGTAAAATGAAAACATTCTAAGAAGAAAGTGTAAAATTGTGAGAAAAACTGTAATTTTCTGAGAACAAATGACTAATTTCAGTTCAAATGTTGGTTTATGTGAAGAAAGTTTAGAATGTAATGAGAGAAATGTGACTTATTTAAGAGGAGAAAAACTTGTCATTTTGTCATTTCTTTCATTTTCAAGCTTTGATAGAATTGTCTGCTCTCTACATGCAGAAGTTTTTTTGGGCCCAAATGCCTAGAGAGGCACTTTTGAAGGGCAAATGTTGCAGCTAGTTGTTTGTCTAGTGGAGGTTTGTGAGCCTGGACTAAGTGAAGATGTGCTCCAAGCAGACCACTGAGGAGGTGGAGAGCTGTCAGAAGTGTGGAGAGGAGAGTGGGTCAGCGTTTAAAGCAGGAACTTGAGAATACATTGATGCTGTTGCAGTCCACTGAGAAGAAGAACGAGAATCCAGAAGGTTCTGTTCTTGTCCTTCTCCCTCAGTGGACTGCATCACTTTCAGCTGAAATGTGAAACTTTTTCATGCAAAACTTTCATTCCATCTTTTTTTCAGCTTTCTTCCCATCATAAAATATCAGCGTTTTGTTTCTCTTCAGTTTTTCTCTTGACATATTTTCTTTAACCAACGAACTTTCCTTGTCTTTTTATGATATTTATTTGTAAATTTACTGATTTATCCTCATAAACTGGTGTTTTTTTTCCTTTAAACATTTGTCCATTTTCTGGAAAACTGGAACTTTGTTCCTGGGAATCTTTGACTTTTTGAAGTTAACCCTTAAAGTGCTGATGACACATTTTTGACATTTTTTAGCATGTTGTGTAAACCCAAAAGTCATTGTCAATGATCAATATAATAGTTACAACAGCGCCTGCATAAACTAGTTATCATCAAAAAACCGCAGCCGCTGACTGGACTGCGGTGCCACCCACCGAATTAAGGGCAGCACCACCATGACGTCAGCGACAGAACGGACTCTGGTGTTGTTGACTTGAATAACAGCAGCTTTGTAGCTCACAGTTTCTCTTGTTTCTTGTTTTAATTTTACAGCTATGCCTTCACGTTGTGTCGCAGGCTTAGAAAAACAGCAGGCCGTGAAAGACCACATCACACGCTTCAGCTCCAACTGTCATAAGCCTCCTCGTGCCCTTCTCGTGGGCTTTTAGGCAGGAGGAGCGCACGAGGAGGGGAAGGATTAATAGATTTACGCACAGCTTTGACCTACTTTCTGTGATCTCATGCTGACATCTCACTGGTCCGGCCACGTCCCCTCTCTCATTATCACCAGCTGATTCAAACTCCTGCTGATCATGTTTCCCGGTCCTCACCCAGGTGCTTCTCATCACACCATCACCAGCAGTGTGTGTACATATTAGCGGCCGTTTGCAAGTCACGCACTGCTGGTCCATAGTATTGTCATCTGTGCCGTTAGTCTGCCAGTATTTTCAGCACTATCACGACGTGTTAGTCACTCCATGTTCGCCGTGGTTCTCGTGCGTCCTTGAAGCAATGTCGGCTCTGTGGCACACCTGTGGCTAACACGTTTCCTCTCATTCATTCGCTGGGCTATGCTAGCCCCCGAATGCCATCAGTAAGTGTGTTTGTGTTTTTTGTATGTCTTCACCTTTTTGGGAATTGTGTGTTGTTCTATTTTAAATGTGCTGTGGTGAACCCTGCACGTAAATCCTCATTATTTCATCCTCCCTCTCCGTGCCCTGCCTAAGAGCACAGGGAGAGGGAGAATTTACGTGTAAATAACGAGGATTTATGCGTAGGATTCACCACAGCACATGTATTGAACATAAAGACTGATCCCAAAAGGTGAAGACTTACAAAAATACACAAACACAACCAGTTGGCATTTCAGGCTGACATCGCCCAGTGAACATTGAGAGGAGGCGTGTTAACCATGGTTGCATCCCAGAGTCGACATCGCTACAAGGGGCGCAACAGAACCACGGCTGTGTGGAGTGGCTAACACGTCGTGATAGTGTTGGCAATACTGGCTGGCTGACAACACGGCAGATGATGCACACAAAACATGAACAGCTGTCACTTGAGTCTGACTCGCTAGGCACGATGCCCGCTTGGCATGGCTCAAACCTATACGGTTTGATGCCCCCAGATTCTTCATTATCATCCCATTCTTTGGAACTATAATTGTTTGAAGATTGGACAACACAAACCACTTCCAGACTGCATGTGCTGGAACCATCGTCGATGTTTTCAACCGTTTCCATCCTGTGTGTACAAAGGGCAGCCAAGCACTGTGTTCCGTCAATGACGTCACAACATGACCGGGGGGGTTTCCAGCCACTGATGCAATTGGTGACGTGGCGCTCATGAAAACGTTGGATGTTCGTGTGATTAAAAGCCTGTTTGACTTAGAACTGCACAGACCAACTTATTTTGTCATATTGTATTATGTGTTGAGAAATTAGAGGAAGTCAAGAACATGTCATCAGACCTTTAACATTCCAGCCAATGTGAAGCGTTGCACAGGAGGAACACCAGGATTTTAAGAGGAGAATTTTCTCCACAGTCAGAGAAATTACAACTTTTTAAAAGCTTAGTTGAAGTTTTTCCACATTTAAATTTGTATTTTTTACTTTTTTACTTTTTTTAATTTAAGTTTTTGTAAAGGGTATACATGTCATTACAGCATTGCATTTTTTACATTTTCATCACATATTCCCCCTTTTTTTGTTTTCTGACATTGGAAAAAAAAAATAATACAACACCCTTTTTTTTAAGTGAAAGAAAAACAGAAATTAAAAGAAGAACAAAAAAAACAAAACAAAACAAACAAAAAACAAAAACAAAAGAGCAGAAAAATAAAAGAGCATCTGAGTAGCATTGGAGCAAAGAGAGGTGCCATTATTGAGATGGTATTTGTCAAAGATTAGATCTGATGGAGGACACATAAGCGTTCCAGGGTTGACAAAAGTTCAAGAACCCATCCATGTCCTGTCTCAGTGCAAATGTCAACTTTTCCATCGAATAAATGTCCTGAATCACGTTAATCCAATCTTCAGGTGTTGGACAGTCTTTCAACATCCATTTTTTTGTTAGAGCGTTTTTACTTGCCAATATTAAAGTAGTGAATAAGTATTTTTCTCCTCGTCTTTCCAGTGATTCCGGTAGTAAACCCAAATACAAAGTTACAAAAGAAAAGGGAACAGTTACTTTGAATAGTTTTCCCCAATATTGTCTGTACATTGGTCCAATATTGGTGGATAACTGGGCATGACCAAAACATATGAAAATGATTTGCAGTCTTTTCACAACACAAGCACCAACAATTCAACCCCTTACAAGTAAATTTGTTTTGTGCAGGTGTTCTGAAAAATCTTACCAAATTTTTCCATCCAAATTCTCTCCACAGCAGGGATGAGGTACTTTTCCATTGTTGTTCATTTGGCTTTTCCCATATTTCCAGTTGTAAAGTGAAATTCCCCTCTTTTTCCCATCTCTCTTTTATATATGATGTGTTGTCTCCTTTTAAGTCTTGAAGACCATGGTATGTTTTAGAAATGTATCTGATCCCTGGGATCCCTTTATATGCCATCAAGAAAACCTTCAGAACACCTGACTGGGCCCTTTCCAAATCCTCCTTTTTAAGTATTTTGTTTATGTAGTATCTAAGCTGAAAGAACCTGTAAAGGTCTTGATTTACTAGACCTTGTTTTTTCTCGTAAAGTTTGCCCTTTAAAAAAAATTGTAATATTTTATTAGTCCGTTCTCTTTCCACTTTTTAAATCTAGTGTCTGTTTTATTAGGAGTAAAGTCCTGATCATAGGAAATCCATTGTTATGACCCGAGCGTCGGTTCTGATCACGCTCGGGTTAAAGTTATGTCTCGCTGCCGGCCTTGACAGCTGCGGGCGGTATTTTGGCCTCTCCGGGCTCTTATTGTGAAAGTGCTCGGAGGGGTTTCCGCCTGTCAACGGTCGGTCAGCTGTGTGTCATCTGTCATCAATCCCTGGGTTATTTAAGCTGTGTGCTAGCGTCATGTAGACGCAGCAGTGTCTGATCGCTAATGGTCACATTACTAATCGTTATTCTGTTCACTCATCGTCACGGATGCCTGGACTATCTCCACCTCGGCTGCCTAAGGGCTTGACCGTCTTTTCACCGGCATAGTAAGTGAGCTGTATAGCCTTATTCCCTCCGGTGCAATTGGTGCTGTAAGTCCCTGCTTTAGCAGTCCAGGTGCAATTATTACCTAGCTTGTCTGTGTGCGACTGTTTCCTGCCCTGGACCCGTAGTGTGCTGTATAGCCTATGCTTCCTGTTCTGCAAGGACTCTGTCATCTGCTCAGCAGCTTGTGTAAACACCTTCTCACCGTAATAAAACTCACTAAAACTCACTGGTGGACTTGTGTGCGTCTTATTGGTGGCCCGCGAGGGCTACCATGACAGTACACTGCTGCCCAAACAGCATTTTACGGTGACGCCATTTTGAGACACTTTTTCACCAGTGAGTTGAGTTTTGGACGTTGTTTTCCCTGTCTGGGACCTGTGTATGTTAGGAATGCCGTCACCGGAGAGTCACGTGCTGACGTGTGTTTTGGAAGCGGTAGATGAGTTACTCATCTCCGCTTCCATGTTGGACTACGACCCCGGCATACATTGGTACCTGGACGCCGCCGAAGATGTGCTCCGTAATCTCTCTCCCTGCTTCGCCAACCACCCGGAAGTCGACGCTAGGAGGGAGGACATCGCCGCCCAACGTGAACTTTTCCTGGTGATGGAGGAGGAACGCGGCATGGAGCGGGTAAAGAGGCACACCTGCTCTTCGCCTAGGGATCCATTTCGGGAGTTCGCACCATCTGGGGGCCGGCGAAGGCGTCGGCGTCGCGGCCGGGCGTATCTTCGGCAAGCTCCAGCTCCAGATCCAGTTCCGGGCAGCCGGGATGACCCCCTCAACCAGCCAGCTGCTGAGTGTGAGCCGAGTCCTGCGCCGGTGGGCTCCGTTCTTGGGTCTTTCAGCATCCAGCGGGCGAGGGAAGGAGCAACGTTCGCTACAGCTGATAACATCCTCCCCCCGGGAGACAGGCAAGTCCAAGTTCACTTTCCTTGTAGTAATAGTGATCTGTCTTGTCTGACTCCTGGGGGTGAAGCTCAGGGTCCGCAGCTCCCTGAGTTTCTTTCCCCAGCTGTAGCTATTTATATTAAACCTGCTGCCTCTGTGTCTCCTCCTGCGGAGCGGTCCTCGGCGTCAGTCCCAAGCCGGCGAACGAGGGGGAGGCCTGCAGCTCTGGGAGACATCCCGGTCTTGCAGCCTTGTGTTGGACAGAGGAGGAGAACGGACTGCAGTGAGGAGCCAGAGCTGACGAGAGAGCGTCCCCAAGGTTCTTCAGGGATGCAGCCCGAGTCAGCAGGTTCAGGGTCCTCTGCCTCCACGCCATACGAGTTATTGGCATGGACATCTGCGCATGAGGATCCAGCTGCAGAAACCATCAGGCCGGTTGTGGAACCCGACACAGCTGAGTGGGAGCCCGACGACGATCGTCTTCCTGAACCTGGATCGGCGAAGTCCTGGACGGCTCCAGAGCCCGAGTGCAGGCAAGTGCTCTTTCTTGTTTTCCTGTATGGTGTGTTAGAGCATTTTTGCCTGCCTCATGGGGAGGCGAGTGAGGGGCAGCCGGCCGCTGCACCCGAGCTTGTCTCGCTGGGCTCTGGCGCTGCCGGTGGAACTGATCCCGGTTCTTCCTTGTGTTCTGAGCACCTCCACAGCGTTGCCGGTCCGGAGCCAGTCAAGGTCACGGGACCGGGGGTTCCAGGTTCGGAGATGGAGGTTGTCGCCGGAGCAGTCCTGAATCAGTCGGGGTCCGACGCGTGGGCCGAGGAGACCCGGTCGGGGTCCGTCGTTTGGGCCGAGGTGACCCGGTCGGGGTCCAACGTGGGTGCAGCGGTGACCCAATCTGGGCCCGTCCTGACCCAGTCGGGGTCTGACGCATGGGCCGAGGAGACCCAGTCGGGGTCCAACGTGGGTGCAGTGGTGACCCAATCAGGGCCCATCCTGACCCAGTCGGGGTCCGACACATGGGCCGAGGTGACCCAGTCGGGGTCCAACGTGGGTGCAGCAGTGACCCAATCAGGGCCCGTCCTGACCCAGTCGGGGTCCAACGCATGGGCCGAGGTGACCCAGTCGGGGTCCAACGTGGGTGCAGCGGTGACCCAATCTGGGTCCGTCCTGACCCAATCGGGGTCCGACGAGGTCCAGTGGGGGTCCAGCGCAGGTGCGGCTGCGACCCAATCAGGATTCGAGGGGGCCCAGGGTTTTGGTTGTCCCCCTCTCAGGAGCCACCAGCTGGGGGCCATTAGTGGGTTTTGTTTGATAGATCGGCGCTCTCCTGTTTTGTTGTTTTCAGGTGAGCGGCTGCATACAATCCCTCCACGGTCCTGCTGGTTGTGGTATGCGGGTCGGCCCCCCGAGGAACTGCTTGGAGCGTTCGGCATCTTGGGTTGGCCACCCAATATACTGTGTGGGTTACGGGGTGACCTGGTTCGGCCACCAGAGGACGTATTCCTGGGGGCATGGGACTGGGGCAGGCCACCTGACTGTTTCATGTACTATGGGATTTTCTGTGGGCCCATATGGTGCCAATTCTTGTCTTGTACTTCTTGTAATTTTTTGTTGTGTTTTCAAAGTCATAGTCTTAGTCAGGTCTGAGCAATTTTAGATTGCCTCTTGTTTTTTTTTCCTTGTTTTCAAAGTCATAGTCTTAGTCAGGTCAAGTTCGAGCAATTTTTTTTAATTGTCTCGTGTTTCTTTGTTTGTCATAGTCTTAGTCTGGTCTGAGCAATTTTAGATTGCCTCTTGTTTTTTGTTGTAGCCAAAGTCAGTCTTGATCACGGTTAAGACAGAGTAATTTTTGTTTACCCCTTGTTTCTTTGTATGTCATAGTCTTAGTTAAGTCCGAGCTATTTTTGATTACCTCTTGTTTTCTTGTAAGTCATTGTCTTAGTCAAGTTCGAGCATTTTTTGTTACCTTGTAAATCATTGTCTTTGTCTAGTCTGAGCAATTTGTGTTTGCCTCTTGTTACCTTGCGAGTCCTTGCCATAGTCATGTTAGAGCATTTTTTGTCTCTTGTTTTTTTTAAGATAAGATAAGATAAGCCTTTATTAGTCCCACAACGGGGAAATTCCAGGATTGCAACAGCACAGGGATAGCAACACTCAGAGCAACAATCAGAAGGCAAGAAAAAAAACAAGCAAGCAAGAGCAGCTAATATACATATGTACATATTACTATAAGATATATATATATATATATATATATATATATATATATATATATATATATATATTCACACACACAGACACACAGTGCAGAGCATTGTAGCTGGATGGAATAAATATATGAATATATGAACACACAGTGCAGAGCATTGTAGCTAGATGGAATAAATATGTAAATATATAAACACCCCTTTTCCCCTTGTGAGTCTCAGTCTTGTCTTAGCCTTGTTTAGTCATGTGTTTTCTTTAGTCTTGTTTTTTTTCCCCTGAGTCATGTATTTCCTGTATGTTTTTTTTGTCTGGTCTTAGTCTTGTTTTTTTCCCTGAGTCATGTATTTCCTGTATGGTTTTTTTTGTCTGGTCTTAGTCTTGTTTTTTTTCCCTGAGTCATGTGTAGTTTATTTCTCTTATCTTATCATGTTTAATGTTGCAGCACTGTACCGAGACAAATTCCTAGTTTGTGTACTACATGAACAATGGCAATAAACCTGATTCTGATTCTGATTCTGTATTTCTTGTTTTGGTCTTTGTCTTGTTTTTGTTGGTTGGTTTCTCTCCCTCCGTACCTGTCCCCCTACCTCCCACCCTGGGGGGGCGGGGGGGGCTGGGTGGTCCCTTGGGGCATCCAGAGTCCACCCGTGGAGGGAGGGTACTGTTATGACCCGAGCGTCGGTTCTGATCGCGCTCGGGTTAAAGTTATGTCTCGCTGCCGGCCTTGACAGCTGCGGGCGGTATTTTGGCCTCTCCAGGCTCTTATTGTGAAAGTGCTCGGAGGGGTTTCTGCCTGTCAACGGTCGGTCAGCTGTGTGTCATCTGTCATCAATCCCTGGGTTATTTAAGCTGTGTGCTAGCGTCATTAGACGCAGCAGTGTCTGATCGCTAATGGTCACATTACTGATCGTTATTCTGTTCACTCATCGTCACGGATGCCTGGACTATCTCCACCTCGGCTGCCTAAGGGCTTGACCGTCTTTTCACCGGCATAGTAAGTGAGCTGTATAGCCTTATTCCCTCTGGTGCAATTGGTGCTGTAAGTCCCTGCTTTAGCAGTCCAGGTGCAATTATTACCTAGCTTGTCTGTGTGTGACTGTTTCCTGCCCTGGACCCGTAGTGTGCTGTATAGCCTATGCTTCCTGTTCTGCAAGGACTCTGTCATCTGCTCAGCAGCTTGTGTAAACACCTTCTCACCGTAATAAAACTCACTAAAACTCACTGGTGGACTTGTGTGCGTCTTATTGGTGGCCCGCGAGGGCTACCATGACATCCATTGCAATAATCGATAGTCAGAGAGAATCAATCTAAAGAACCCTATCTTAAACCAAATTTTTAGCGGGGTCTCTATCCACGGGTTAGTGTTATTCAAAAGTTTAGGTAAGGCATTGTTCCCTATTATCGCCTGTAGGGGAATGTCATTTGTTATTCGGCATTCCATCTCCTTCCATTGTACAGTGTAGACTGGGTTACATATCTCTACTAAAGTTTTAATTTGTGCGGCTTTAAAATAGTCCCTGATATTTGGCAGCGCGAGCCCACCTTTGTCTTTGTTTAGCTGTAGGGTTCTATATCTGATTCTAGGTCTCTTGCCCTGCCATATGAATCTTGAGATCCTTCTGTCCAGTTCTTGCCATGTTTTTTTGGGAGGTTCTACCGGTATTGTTTGGAAAAGGTATAGAAGACGTGGAAGTATATTCATTTTGAATGCTTCTGACATGTTTAGGACCCAGGAGACGGACACTGACACGGGTAGATAGTGACAGTAATCCTTTACTGAAGAGTGAGAGTGTGTAGTGCGTGAGTGAGTGCAAGTATAGAGTTCTGGTCGCTGGAACTGAGCAGTCCGGATGGAGACCTGGCAACCCTGTAACACGCAAGCAGATACAATTACCGCTGTTCAGCACTCATGAGTAATTGTAGGTGAAGGGGCTTACTTGGGTGATCCACAGGTAGCGTCCTGCTGACTCCCAGCGGCCGTGCAACGTGGCGGTGAGTGTGCTCGTGGCTGTGGTAGTGAGTCCACCTGTTGCTGTGGCGATGGCAGTTCCTGTGATGATGGCGGCAGTGATTCCACTGACCGTGACGATGACAGTTCTGATAGCGGTGCTGGCAGTGATTCCAATGATCGTGACGATGACAGTTCTGATGATGGCGATGACAGAGATTCCACTGATCGTGGTGATGATAGTTCCTGCAGCTGAGACAATAGCAGCTCCTGCAGCTGAGGAGTAAGACGTACCCATAGCAGAGGTGGTAGCGAGGAGCTATGTGGCTGAAGTGGCAACGCCCCGTCGGCTGGGGAAGCTGGTCCGCCGCCTGGGAGGTCCACCTGTGCACAGGGGTAAAGGCAAGGAGTTGAGTAACACACAGTTCTCTTACGTGGTATTTCCTGACGAGGCGTTCTAGACGTAGCTTGAGAACGAAGCTCTGGTTCATGCTCCGGTGAGGAGGACAGGAGACTCCATGACGGGCTGTCAGCAACGCTGGCTTTTAACAGCCGTTGATTGGCACCTGTTGGTCTGTGCGCAGCTGGGACTGATAAAGCCAATGACGGCCCAGAGGCCGCCATGACAGTACTCCCCCCTCTAGCAGTGCCTCCAGGCACCTGCCCAATTCTACCTGGATTCGCCCGATGGAAGTCGCGGATCAGCTGTTTATCCAGGATCAACGCTGGGCGAATCCAAGAACAATCCTCCGGTCCAAAGCCCTCCCAGTCCACCAAATACTGAAGACCACGACCTCGCCTGCGAACGTCCAGGATGGCAGTCACCCCCCCAGGCCGGATGGCCATCGATCATCCTCGGGGGGGCGGGGGCCGCGGGAGGCGGGCACAGGGGGTCAGAGATGTACGGTTTGACCTGGGAGACATGAAAGGTGGGGTAGATGCGCATCGAAGAGGGGAGAGACAGGTGCACAGACACAGGATTAATAATACGAGTGATGGTGTAAGGACCAGTGAAGCGCTTGGTAAGCTTACGCTTCTCAGCCGGTATACCAATATTTCAGGTTGACAACCAAACCTTCTGGCCCACCTTGTAGTCCGGGGCGGGTCTCCTATGCCGGTTGGCCACCTGGATGTTGCGTTTAGTAGTCTTTAACAGGGCTTGGCGGGCGATGAGCCAAACTCGCCGACAGCGCTTGATGTGGGCTTGGACCGAGGGAACCGCTACCTCCCTCTCCTCCTCCGGGAACAACGGTGGATCGAAACCAGATGACGCCTTGAAAGGGGAGATGCCCGTAGCCGTAGAGACCGTGGTATTATGGGTGTACTCAATCCAAGCAAGATACTTGCTCCAGGAGGATGAGCAGGAGGAGATGACACAGCGCAATGCGGCCTCAAGCTCCTGATTAGCCCGCTCACACTGGCCATTGCTCTGGGGATGATAACCAGAGGAGAGAGGCTGGCTGTGGCTCCCAGCGCAGCGCAGAAAGCCTTCCAGACCTGCGAGACAAACTGTGGCCCCCGGTCCGACACTATGTCGGCGGGGATGCCGTGGAGGCGGACCACATGTTGAACGAGGAGGTCTGCTGTTTCCTGGGCTGAAGGCAAACCCCGAAGAGGCACAAAATGGGCTGCCTTCGAGAAACGGTCCACAATGGTTAAAACTGTAGTGAAATTATCCGAGGTGGGCAAACCAGTCACAAAATCCATAGCAACGTGGGACCAGGGGCGAGATGGGACCGGCAATGGGTGTAACAGGCCCGCCGGGGGGGATGATGTCGTCTTCCCGGTGGCGCACTGAGCGCAAGCCCGGATGTAACCTACAACGTCCTTCCGTAGCCCTGGCCACCAGAAGGTCCTCTGGAGAAGATCCACAGTCCGGCCCACCCCTGGATGACAAGCCAACTTGGAGGCGTGCCCCCACTCAATCACTTGGCCCCGAATGGCACATGGAACAAACAGGCAGCCCGGGCCCCCCCCCCCCCCCCCCCCCGGGGTCCGGCTCAGTCCTCTGAGCATCATCTGAGCACCATCTTGCAGATACCCCAGGACAGAGCGCCCACGACGCAGGAGGGCGGCAGGATAGGAGGTTCCTGGTCCTCAGAGGATGGTGCATCAAACTGCCGCGAGAGGGCATCCGGCTTACCGTTCTTGCTTCCCGGCTGGTAAGTGATGGAAAAATTGAACCGGCCGACGAAGAGGGACCAACGAGCCTGGCGTGCATTCAGGCACTTCGCCGTCCTGAGGTACTCCAGGTTACAATGATCAGTCCATACCACGAACGGTTGAGCAGCCCCCTCCAGCCAGTGTCTCCATTCCTCCAAAGCGAGCTTCACTGCCAGCAGCTCCCTGTCTCCAATGCTGTAATTTCTCTCTGCTGGGGATAGACGATGAGAGAAGTAAGCACATGGGCGAATCTTACCATCCTCGGGAGAGCGTTTGGAGAGTACCGCTCCTACCCCCGAGTCAGAGGCGTCCACTTCCACCAAGCACTGCAGCTTCGGGTCCACCTGAGTTAGGACCCGGGCCGAAGTGAACTCCCTCTTCAGTTTCTCAAATGCTCCGGCTGCCTCCTCACTCCAGCAAAACGGGGTCTTAGGGGAGGTGAGCGCAGTCAGAGGGCGAGCAATATTACCAAAGTTGGGCACAAACCTCCTATAGAAATTAGCAAAACCCAAGAATCCTTGAAGCTGCTTCCTAGAGGTGGGTGCAGGCCAATCCACTACTGCCTTGACCTTGGCCGGGTCAGGGAGCACCTGGTTCCGGGCTATTATGAACCCTAGGAAGAAGGTTTGGTCAGTATGGAACTCACATTTCTCGGCCTTGACGAACAGTTGATTCTCCAGGAGGTGCTGTAGTACCTTACGGACATGCACCTGATGCTCTTCTAATGTGCGAGAGAAGATCAGTATGTCGTCAAGATATACAAACACAAACGAGTTCAGGAAGTCCTGCAAAACGTCGTTTATTAAACGTTGGAAGACGGCCGGAGCGTTGGTTAACCCAAACTGCATTACAAGGTACTCAAAATGCCCGCTTAGGGTCCGGAAAGCCGTCTTCCACTCGTCACCTTCTCTTATGCGCACTAGGTGATAAGCATTCCTGAGGTCTAACTTAGTAAACCAGGATGCCCCCTGGAGGGAGTCAAAGGCAGTGTTCATCAAGGGCAGAGTGTATTTGTCTTTTACCGTTATTTCATTGAGACCCCAGAAGTCGATGCAGGGGCGTAATGAGCCATCCTTCTTCCCGACGAAGAAGAACCCAGCTCCCACAGCCGAAGACGACGGGCAGATGATTCCAGAGGCCAGGGACTCCTTGATGTATGTGTCCATAGCCTCGCGCTCCGGGGCTGATAGGCTGTATAGGCGGCTAGCAGGAAGAGGGGCCCCAGCCTTCAGATTAATTGCGCAGTCGTAAGGGCGATGGGGGGGTAAAGACAACGCCCGAGACTTGCTAAAAACTAACCCCAGGTCATGGTAAACCTCTGGCACCTTGGACAGGTCCGGTGGTGACAACTGAGGTGGAGGCACCTTGACAAACGGGGCGCACGCCGCAGATTGGAGACAGGCACTCAGGCAGAACGTACTCCACGCTGTAATACTCCCAGCTTGCCAGTCAATGGTGGGGTTATGCAATCGAAGCCAGGGGTACCCCAGGATGACGGGCAAAGAAGAGACGGGCAGGACTAGGAACCTAATCTCCTCCCTGTGATTTCCTGACACTATTATAGATACTGGGGCCGTCTGATGGGCGACGGTGGTCAGGGACGCCTTGGACAGAGTGATGAGTTTAACAGGGGGATCTAGAGTCTGACAGCTAAGGCCCATCCGGGTTGCCAGGTCTCTAGAAACAAAATTCTTCTCAGCTCCTGAGTCAATTAATGCTAATGTGGAGTGTTCAGTATGTGCATGGATCAGTCTGATGGGTAAACGGCAACTAGTAAGGGGTTCTTCTGAATTCTTGCCCATGAATCCCCCTACTGCGATCCACGGGCCTTCCCTTTTAACCTACTGGGACACTCGAAAACCCCATGTGACTCTTTCCCACAGTAGAAACAAAGGCCCTGATCCCTGCGGCGCTGTCTCTCAGCTGCTGACACTTTAGACCGACCTACAACCATAGCCTCTTGATCCGGGGATTCCTCTGACGCTGGTTGAGCGAGAAGAGGAGAGTTAGTGACGCGAGGGCGGGGTCTAACCGAACGGGAAGTAGCTCGCCGTTCGGCTGCCTGCTCCCTTAATCTGCTATCCAGGCTAACCGTTAGGGCAATCAAATCACGCAAGTTGTCCGGTTTATCCCGTGCCGCTAATTCATCCTTCAACTCATCATTAAGACTGCGCAGGAAAATACCACACAGTGATGGCTCCCCCCACCCAATCTCTGCGGCCAGGACCCGGAAGTCAATAGCGTAGTCAGCAGCTGATCTCTTTCCCTGCTGTAGGCTCAACAGCCGTTCTGTCAACACCTCACCCCTATCCGTATGATCAAACACGGACATGAATTCTGTCACAAACTCCTGGTAAGTCAGCATGGAGTAGTTTGGTTTAGCCATGATGGAATATGCCCAATCTAAAGCTCTACCCGCCAACAAATTAATGACATAACCAATGCTGTTGGAATCTAAGGCGAAATCTCCTGGAACGCGGAGAAAAACTGATTTACATTGTAATATGAATCCTCGGGCTTCCCCGAGTTTTCCGCTGAACCGGGCAGGCGTGGGAACAGGGGTGAGGCAAGGGGTCGAAGAGGTGTTAGCTTGACCTGACGTTAAGCCCGCAGGGGCTGAGATATTTGCAGTCGGGGAGAACGTCTGGTGTCCTTCCAGACGATCCAGCCGACTGTTAATTAGAGTTAACTGATTTAGGATTACCGTCTGCTGGTGTGCTAACAAATCTACCCGAGCGCTAAGTGTGTTGAGTTTGCGTGACAGTGAACTGTCCGCTGGGTCAACGTGACGGAGTCGTACTGACATGTTTAGGACCCAGGAGGCAGACACTGACACGGGTAGATAGTGACAATAATCCTTTATTGAAGAGTGAGAGTGTGTAGTGCGTGAGTGAGTGCAAGTATAGAGTTCTGGTCGCTGGAACTGAGCAGTCCGGATAGAGACCTGGCAACCCTGTAACACACAAGCAGATACAATTACCGCTGTTCAGCACTCGTGAGTAATTGTAAGTGAGGAGGCTTACTTGGGTGATCCACAGGTAGCGTCCTGCTGACTCCCAGCGGCCGTGCAACGTGGAGGTGAGTGTGCTCGTGGCTGTGGTAGTGAGTCCACCTGTTGCTGTGGCGATGGCAGTTCCTGTGATGATGGCGGCAGTGATCCCACTGACCGTGACGATGACAGTTCTGATAGCGGTGCTGGCAGTGATTCCAATGATCGGGATGATGACAGTTCTGATGATGGCGATGACAGAGATTCCACTGATCGTGGTGATGATAGTTCCTGCAGCTGAGACAATAGCAGCTCCTGCAGCTGAGGAGTAAGACGTACCCGTAGCAGAGGTGGTAGCGAGGAGCTACGTGGCTGAAGTGGCAACGCCCCATCGGCTGGGGAAGCTGGTCCGCCGCCTGGGAGGTCCACCTGTGCACAGGGGTAAAGGCAAGGAGTTGAGTAACACACAGTTCTCTTATGTGGTATTTCCTGATGAGGCGTTCTAGACGTAGCTTGAGAACGAAGCTCTGGTTCATGCTCCGGTGAGGAGGACAGGCGACTCCGTGACGGGCTGTCAGCAACGCTGGCTTTTAACAGCCGCTGATTGGCACCTGTTGGTCTGTGCGCAGCTGGGACTGATGAAGCCAATGACGGCCCAGAGGCCGCCATGACAGCTTCAGTTCTTTGTGCAGTACCCAAGAATGGTATCATATTCCATCTTGCTAGATCCGATTTTATTTTTGCCATCAGTGGATCATAGTTTAGTGTTATAATTGAATCGGTGAATTCAAAAAGGGCCCAAGTCCACATTTTTTCAAAGGGGACTTGGGCCCTTTTTGAATTCACCAATTCAATTTTGTTGAGTTGTTTCAGGATATTGACCCCCAGATATTTCATAGATTCCATCTCCCAGTTGGTTTTGAGTTTACTTAGTAAATATTGATTTGGGTCATAGTTGAATGTTAAAATTTGGGTTTTATGCATGTTTAATTCGTGCCCCGATAACTCTCCATACTCTGAAAAACCTGAGATTAGTTCTGGAAAAGAGGTGTCCGGCTGCCCCAGGTATATTAAAATGTCATCAGCAAAGAGTGCTATTTTATGTTCCTTCTGACCAAGTGTAATACCTTGAATTTTTTGATTCTGTCTTATCCATTGGCTCAGAGGTTCTATGAAGATTGCAAAGAGCAGTGGAGACAAGGGGCAGCCCTGACGACATCCTCTTTCCAATTCAAAAGATGATGATAATTTACCGTTAATCCTTATTTTAGCTGTTGGTTTTTTATATAATGCCTTGATAGTTCTAATGAAGTTATTATGGAAATTGAAACTGGATAAGATTCTATACAGGAAAGACCAGTCAACCGAATCAAATGCTTTTTCAGCATCTAATCCCAATGTGGCTGCATTAAGATTATATTTTTTTATATGATGAATTATGTGTAAAGTGCGTCTAATGTTATCTTGTGTCTGTCTTTGTCTTATAAAACCTGTTTGGTCTAAATGAATTAAGTCTGTCAGTATATTTTCTAACCTTTTGGCAAGGATAGCAGTAAAAAGTTTATAGTCCGGATTTAACACACTGATTGGTCTGTAGTTGGAGCAGTCTAGTTTATTCTTTTCAGGTTTAGGTATGACTGCAATGACCCCTTCTCTCCAGGATGGGGGATTTCCCCTTTGTGGGGGACATAGTTAAATGTTTTCAGGAGGAGAGGAGAGAGTTGCTGTTTAAAGGTTTTGTACCATTCTGCTGTATAGCCATCTGCTCCTGGGGATTTGTTAGCTTTAAGTTTCATAATTGCTTTTTCTGAGTCTTTTGGTTGTATTTCTGACAGTAGTGTTTTATTTTGTGACTCAGTAAGTTGGGGAAGATTTAATGAATTTAGGAAGGCTTCGGATGCGATTTTGTGTTTTTTGAGGGAGTATAAGTTCTTGTAGTAATTCTCAAAGCTTTCAAGAATTTCCTGAATTCTAAATTTTATTTCCTTTGATACTGGGTGTTCTGCCCACAGTAGAGTGTGTTTTATAGAAGTTAAAAATAGTTCACAAGTTCATAATAAAATGTCACAATTCATTTGTAATAATTCATGCTATTTAAACAGTCATTAGGTTAAAAGTAACTTCTATACAGTTAGTAGTAATTTACCTGTATTTCATTTTGAAGGCACAGCCAGTAGTCGCTATGATTTATGGGTAGCAGAAGCGGACGTTAGTAAGAGAGAGAAGGAAAAAAAGGAGAAAGTATAACCTGCCTGTGAATGTCTGAGACGCTCCTCCTGTGTGTTAAATCCCTTTCTACACCTTCGAAAGCAATGGCTGTGAGTCTAATTAGTGTTTTGTTAATTTTGTAAGTTTTGTTAGACGTGAACTTGGGATCGTTTTGTGAGTGTGTTGTTGCCAGGAATTAGCCTTATCCCAGGAGCCCGCTAGCCTGCTAAAATGTATTTATTTTCTGTTTTTATTTTTCAGTTTCACTCGGGCTTTTCATTGAGCTCTTCAATCCACAGTTGTAAAGAACTGTAAGCTGTCTAGAAGACCGCAATAAAGGAGCAAGACGCTCGGTTTCCTGGCTCATGAAAAACGAGTTTGGCTTGCTGTTGATCTGCGTTCACATACACCGTGTATACAACACGTAGTTATAACAGTACACTGGGTCTCTGATTTTGTAGATTGCTCTCTCCGTTTGTTGGTTCCTCAATTTGTAGGCTAGTAGTTTTGCCAATTTGCTACCTGTTTCATAGTATTTTTGTTTCAGAAATGTAAGTTTCTTCTGGATTTCTATTGTGTAGATCTCGTTTATTTGTTTTTTAATTTCCTTAATTTTGAGCGAGTCATTAGAATGAGTGTTGTCTTTGTGCTCTTTTTCTAGTTTCTTAAGTTCTGACTCTAAAGTGGTTAGTTTTTCTTGTCTCAGTTTCTTTTGGGTTGCCAGTTTTGCGATAATCTTTCCCCTTATTACAGCTTTGCATGCGTCCCACAGTATTAAAGGGGATACTTCTCCATTATCATTTTCTTCCAAATATCTGAGAATATCTGATTCCAATTCATCTTTCAGTGGTCCTTTCAGCACATTTGAATTTAACCTCCAAGAAAATGTATTTGTGTATTTTTGGATATTTAAGTCCATATAGATCGACTGTGGTCAGAGAGATCCATCAGTCCTATTTTACATGTTTTTACTCTTCCAATGTCTCTATTAAACATAAAAAATAGTCAATCCTTGAGTATGATGAATGTGGTGCTGAGTAAAATGTATAATCTTTTACACTGGGGTTGAATTACCTGATGCACCCCAGTATGGATTCAGTCTTAGACTGAAGTCTCCCCCACATATCACTAAACCTTGGGCTTTAGTTATCATTAGGTCAAATACATTTTTATAAAATTTCCAGTTAGCCCCTGGAGGTGCATATACATTCAGCAGGGTGATATCTTCTCCCTCTAGCCGACCAAGTACCATGCTAAATCCCCCTTCTTTATCTTTGTGTTCTGAATTTTTTTCAAACATAATTTTGGTTGAGATCAATGTCACTACCCCCCTCCTCCTCCCTGACTTATGTGAAGATGAAGAGATCAGTTTAAACCCTTGTCTATTAAGTTTGGTGTACTCCAAGTCTGTTAGGTTGGTTTCCTGTAAAAATATTATTCTTGCTTTGTCTTTTTTCATTTTGCCAAGAATCTTGGATCTTTTAACTGGATTCAGGATCCCTTTTACATTATATGAGATTATTTTGGTTACACCCTGTTTCCATTGTGTTGTCTTATTTAGTATAACAGTGTAGTGGCCCTCTTTTATGCTACTCAGAAACTGAAAGAACATTAAGAACATAAAAAACATTAAGAACATAGTATATACAACTTTAAAACAAAAAACTGTCAAAAGATCTTCCTGAGCTGAGGTTTTTTTAGTGACCTTAGAAGAGCCTTGATGGTGCGTTGGCTCTGAGGGAAATTCCTCAAACTCTGTTATGTGTTGAGGGCCCTCTCTTACCCCTGTAAGTTGTCCCATGTTCTTAACGTGAATTTCAGATCCCAATCCGAACTTGTAATGATTTTTTTTTTTTATGCCTATACCCTATGAAATTGTGCGCAACCTCCCACCACCGTCACAGCAAACAATCATGTTAATACAGTATTTGTTAGTGTGGAGAGTTCATGTGATTCACTGTCACATTTCTATTTTAACAAGTTTTTTTTTTTAAGACTTGTTTCTAATATTATGACTGTTCCATGGAATGTTTTACCACTTGCTGATTCCGCATCTCCTTTAATGTTTGTTACCTTGTAGGAGGAGGTTTGGATGCGCAGATTGACTAAAAATATCGTTATTCCCTCCTGAAAACGCTCAGTTTTTCCTTATAGCGTATTTTTTATTTTGAACTTTATTATATTTTTCTTCATTAATTTTTCAAAATTGTCGCAAATGTTTAATTTTATCTTGAATTTTCTTTTGTCTTCTGCATTTGCTGGTTGATTTTTATCATAAATGTGTTGCTTTTCTTGTTGTAAATGTTGTGGGTTTTCTGGTTAATTTTCCACTTTTTAATCATAAATTTGTGACTCTAAATCTGCTTTTTATTGTTTGTTTAAATGTCTCATAAATCAGCAACTTTTCTTCATCATTTTTTCACTTTCAAATTCATCAGGTTTTTCCTGTTATTAATGTGTGATTTTGTTTCACTGGATTGTGACATTTTTCTATATTTGCTCCTTTATTCTCATTAATTTACTAAATGTGGAACTTTTTTAAACTTGTGGATTCTCAGCTTTTCTCAAATGTGTGAAATTTATAACTTTCAAAATATTTTTCATCAACATGTGTCTTGGACAAAAAGACAAAAGTCAAATTTAATAATGAAAAAATGATCAATTTTTTTTGAAAAAGAACAATTTATGAGAGGAAAAAAATGATATTTTTTCCAAACAGAATTTCCAAATTGTGATCAAAACTTCTCAGATAAAAGTAGAAAAACAGCCTGAAACTGAAGAGAAAAGAAGACAAATGTTGAAGAAAAAATTCTTCAATTCAACATTTTGAGAGAAAAACTTCCGGTGTTTCAGTGAAAAGTCCAAAATTTAAGAAGAAAACACTTAAAAATTCCTGAAAACAATTTAAAATTTATGTCTTAAGTTTTCAGATTTGTGAGAAGAAAATGTTATTTGGAAAAAGATTGAATCAAAAAAATCCAAAGTTGATGAAAACTGATTTTCAGTTAAAATGCAGATTTCTTGGAGCCAAATGTCTGTAAATGTCTGTTTCCATAGTAGATGTTGTTGATGGAGCCACTGGTGGAGCTGCAGAGTTTCAGAGCTGAAGTCCCTCCGTCTTTATTGAAGCAGCAGCATGTTGTTATTCACATTAATGAGTCTTTTTCACTTCTTCTCATGGACTCTTTGAAGCTGCATCCTGTTGGCTTCAGCTGCTTGGAGTTTGCAGCTTCTAAACGTCTACATTCTGAACTTTCTTCAGCTCTGAACACATGATGAAACACTGAAAGATTTCAAGATGAAACTTTGTCTGATAAACTCACATCTTTTATTCTTTATTCAGGTTGAGGGACTGCAGGTTGTCAGAGATCAGCTGTGATTATCCGGTCTCAGCTCTGGAGTCCAACCCCTCTTATCTCAGACATCTGGACCTGAGTTACAACCAGAACCTGCAGGATTGTGGAGTGAAGCAACTGTGTGGTTTTCTGGAAAGTCCACGTTGTAGACTTGAAGCTCTGAGGTCAGACTCCTCATTTCTCTTGTGTCCATGTGTGTTGTGTGTTCAGGGGTCAGCAACCTGCAGCTCATGTCCACATGTGTCTTTGTTGTCCAGAACCAGTGTCTCCCTGGGACTTGGACAGAAACTGTAGAAATGCTCACAAATGGATGAAAAATAGTCTCCATATTGGAGGAGAAAACTCCTCAATTTCCTCCTAAAATTGTCACATTTCCAAGGACAAAAGCAGCAACTGACTGTGAAATCAATGAAAACTGTCTTCAACATCCAATGTTCCTGAATTAGAACAGAGACAAAAGACTTGTGGGTAAAATGAAAACAATCTAAGAAGGTGTAAAATTGTGAGAAAAGCCGTAATTTTCCGAGACCAAATGACCAATTTCGGTTCAAATGTTGGTTTATGTGAAGAAAGTTTAGAATTTAATGAGAGAAATGTGACTTATTTAAGAAGAGAAAAACTTGTGGATGTCGACAGGCCAGTTTTTTCTGTCATTTCTTTCATTTTCAAGCTTTGATAGAATTGCCTGCTCTCTCCATGCAGAAGTTTTTTTGTCCCAAATGCCTCGAGAGGCACTTCTGAAGGGCAAATGTTGCAGCTAGTTGTTTGTCTATTCAATTCAATTCAATTCAACTTTATTTATATAGCGCCATTTCACAACAGTCATCTCATAGCACTTTCAACTGTAGGGGTAACCCCCACGTTGCAGAAAGACCCCAGCAATCAGGCGATCCCCTGTGAGCAAGCGCTTGGCGATGGTGGAGAGGAAAAATTCCCTTTTAACAGGAAGAAACCTCCAGCAGAACCAGGCTCAGGGAGGGGCAGTCATCTGCTGCGACTGGCTGGGGGGTGAGGGGATAGAGAAGATGAAAAGAACAGACATGTAGAGAGCAAACAGCACAATAGGGACTCAATCTAAGGGAGAGAACAAACAAATGTTAATGACCAGCAAAAAAAAAAAAAAAATATATATATATATATTTCATTGAGAGTGAAGAAAGGAGTGAGGCCCAGCGCATTATTGGAGGTCCCCCAGCTGACTAATCCTATTAGCAGCATAACTAAGGGAGGGTTCAGAAACACATGATCCCTCCCTAATTGTAGGCTATATCAAAAAGGAAGGTTTTTAACCCTATTCATAAAAACAGAGATCGATTCAGACTCCCGAATCCAGATTGGCAGCTGGTTCTACATTAGAGGAGCTTGATAACCGAAGGCTCTGCCTCCCATTGTACTTTTGGAGATTGTAGGTATTACAAGTAAGCCTGCATTTTGGGAGCGTAGTGCTCTGTTAGGATAATATGGTAGTATCAGATCTTTTAAATAAAAAGGGGCCTGATTTTTTAGAGCTTTTTAAGTAGGAAGAAGGATTTTAAACTTAATTCTAAACTCTATGGGAAGCCAATTAAGGGAGGCCAGAACCAGAGATATGATCTCTTTCCTAGTACCTGTTAAAACTCTTGCTGCAGCATTTTGGATCAGCTGAAGACTTTTAAAGATGTTTTAGGATAGCCTGATAAAGAATTACAGTAATCTAATCTCGCGCGAACAAAAGCGTGGATCAGTTTCTCAGCATCACTCTGAGACAAGATGCTCCTAATCTTGGCAATATTACGCAAATGATAGAAGGCAGTCTTCAAAACAAATTCAATATGTGAACTGAAAGACAGATCTTGATCAAAAATAATTCCAAGGTTCCTCACAGAACTATTAAGAGAAAGAGTAACCGCATCCAAACTAAAAGTTTGATTTGGAAAGGTATTTCTAAGGTTTTTTTTGACCAACAAGAATGACTTCAGTCTTATCTGAATTTAATAGCAGGAAATTACAAGTCATCCAAGCTTTGATTTCCTTAAGACAGGCTTCCTACTTGGCTAATTGATTACTATCATCTGGCTTCATTGACAGATATAACTGTGTGTCATCTGCATAACAATGAAAAGTATGCACTGCTTTCTAATAATGTTGCCTAACGGAAGCATATATAAACTAAAAAGAGTAGGGCCTAGCACAGATCCCTGTGGAACTCCATGACTGAGCTTTGAGTTCAAAGAAAACTCATTATTGACATGAACAAACTGGAACCTATCAGATTAATAAGATCTAAACCACTGCAACAAAGTTCCATTAAGTCCAACATAGTGTTCTAATCTATCAAGTAGAATATCATGATCAATATTATCAAAAGCTGCACTAAGGTCTAAAAGGACAAGTACAGAAACCAGTCCATTATCAGATGTGATGAGGAGGTCGTTAGTGACCTTCACTAAGACTGTTTCAGAACTATGATGGATTCTAAACCCAGACTGAAACTCTTCAAGTAAACCATTTCCCTGCAGGTGGTCAAATAATTGTGTAGCAACAACTCTTTCTAAGATTTTTGAAATGAAAGTGATATTAGAGATTGGTCTATAGTTAGATAAAGCTCCTGGATCCAGCGTTGGCTTTTTGCATAAGGGTTTAATTACAGCCGTTTTAAAGGCCTGCGGTACATGGCCTAAAGTTAATGAAGAATTGATTATCTGAAGAATAAAGCTACCAATAAATGGGAAGACTTCTTTAAATAACCTGGTAGGAATAGGGTCTAAAAGACAAGTTGAAGGTTTGGATGAGGAAATTATTTTGTCTAACTCTAAAAGGTCAATTGGAATAAACTCATCAAGACAGATATTAATTGAAGGAGTTGTAGTAGTTACTGTATTTAAGTTAACGGTGGGAAGAATCTGATTGATTTTATCTCTGATGGATGAAATTTCATTATTGAAAAAGTTCGCAAAGTCCTGACTAGTAAGGTCAAAGGGAATGCTAGGATTGACAGAGTCCTGACTCTTTGTCAACCTGGCTACAGCACTGAAAAGAAACTTGGGATTATTCTTGTTCTCTTCTATTAATGCAGAATAATAACTCGTTCTAGCTTTTCAAAGAGATTTTTTATAAATTAAAAGATGATTTCTCCATGCTAAATAGATTTCATCTAAATTAGTGGAGCGCCATTTTCTTTCTAATTGATGAGTCTTCTGTTTTAAGCTATGAGTTTCTGTGTTGAACCAAGGAGTTAGAAACCTCTGATTAGACTTTTTCTTTTTTAAGGGGGCCACCAAGTCTAGAGTCTGATGCAGAGAAGCTGTAACACTATCTGCCATGCTATCAATTACAGAAGGAGCAAGCTCTCCATAGTTTATTTCCGTTGTGTTGACTCATGGCATAGAGGAAACAATCTGCATAAATTTGGTAACAACATCACCTGAGAGGCATCTACTGTAGTAATATTTTTCTTTGGGAGCCAAAGAGAAATGGTAAAATCAAAGGTTAACAGACAATGGTCTGGCTGTACAGGGTTATGAGGAGACACCACCTTCTATTTCTATGCCATATGTCTAGTGGAGGTTTGTGAGCCTGGACTAAGTGAAGATGTGCTCCAAGCAGACCATTGAGGAGGCTGAAAGCTGCCAGAAGTGTGGCGAGGAGAGTGGGTCAGCGTTAAAGCAGAACCTTGAGAAGACATTGATGCTGATGCAGTCCACTGAGGAGAAGAAAGAGAATCCAGAAGGTTATGTTCTTGTCCTTCTCCCTCAGTGGACTGCATCAGCATCAATGTCTGATCACAAGTTGGTCACTTTCAGCTGAAATGTGAAACTTTATCATGCAAAACTTTCATTCAATCTTTTTTCAGCTTTCTTCCCATCATCAAATATCAGCGTTTTGCTTCTCTTCAGTTTTTCTCTTGACATATTTTCTTTAAAAAACAAACTTTTCTTGTTTTTTATAACATTTGTTTGTAAATTTACTGATTTATCCTAATAAACTGGTGTTTTTTTCCTTTAAACATTTGTCCATTTTCTGGAAAACTGGAACTTTGTTCCTGGGAATCTTTGACTTTTTGAAGTTAACCCTTAAAGTGCTGATGACACGTTTTTGACATTTTTTAGCATGTTGTGTAAACCCAAAAGTCATTGTCGATGATCAATATAATATTTGCAACAGCGCCTGCATAAACTAGTTATCATCAAAAAACCGCAGCCGCTGACTGGACTGTGGTGCTGCCCACCAAATTAAGGGCGGCACAATCATGACGTCAGCGACAGAACGGACTCTAGTGTTGTTGACTGGAATGACAGCAGCTTTGTAGCTCACAGTTTCTCTTGTTTCTTTTAATTTTACGGCTATGCCTTCGCATTGTGTCGCAGGCTTAGATAAACAGCAGGCCATGAAAGACCACATCACACGCTTCAGCTCCAACTGTCATAAGCCTCCTCGTGCACTTCTCATGCACTTTTTGGCAGGAAGAGCGCACGAGGAGGGGAAGGATTAATAGATATAGGCGCATCTTTGACCTACTTTCTGTGATCCCATGCTGACATCTCACTGGTCCGGCCACGTCCCCTCTCTCATTATCACCAGCTGATTCAAACTCCCGCTGATCAGGTTTCCCGGTCCTCACCCAGGTGCTTCTCATCACACCATCACCAGCAGTGTGTGTACATATTAGCGGTCGTTTGCCAGTCACGCATTGCTGGTCCATAGTATTGTCATCTGTGCTGTTAGTCTGCCAGTATTTTCAGCACTCTCACAACGTTAGTCACTCCATGTTCGCCGTGGTTCTCATGTGTCCTTGAAGCGATGTCGGCTCGGTGGCGCACCTGTGGCTAACACGACTCCTCTCATTTGTTCGCTGGGCGATGCTGGCCCCCAAACACCATCAGTAAGTGTGTTTGTGTTTTTGTATGTCTTCAGCTTTTTGGGAATTGTCTGTCGTTCTATATTAAATATGCTGTGGTGAACCCTGCATGTAAATCCTTGTTATTTCATCCTCCCTCTCCTTGCCCTGCGTACGAGCACACGGAGAGGGAGGATTTACGTGTAAATAATGCGGATTTGTGCGTAGGATTCACCACAGCACATGTATTGAACATAAAGACTGATCCCAAAAGGTGAAGACTTGCAAAAATACACAAAAACACAAACAGTTGGCATTTGGGGCCAACATCGCCCAGCGAGCATGGAGAGGAGACATGTTAACCACGGTTGCGTCCCAGAGCCAACATCGCTACAAGGGGCACAACAGAACCATGGCTGTGTGGAGTGACTAACACGTCGTAATAGTGTTGGCAATATTGGCTGGCTGACAAAACGGCAGATGATGCACACAAAACATGAACAGCTGACTGTCACTTGAGTCTGACTCGTGAGGCACTATGCCCGCTTGGCACGGCTCAAACCTATATGGTTTGATACCCCCAGATTCTTGATTATCATCCCATTCTTCAGAACTATAATTGTCTGAAGATTGGACAACACAAACCAATTCCAGACTACATGTGCTGGAACCATCGTCGATGTTTTCAACCGCTTCCATCCTGTGTGTACAAAGGGCAGCCAAGCGCTGTGTTCCATCGATGACGTCACAACATGGCCGGGGGGGTTTCCAGCCACTGACGCAATTGGTGACGTGGCGCTCATGAAAACGTTGGATGGTCGTGTGATAAAAAGCCTGTTTGACTTAAGTTCAGGTTCAGGTTCTGGTTACTTTATTTGTACCCATAGGTAGATTTGTTTTGCAGTCAGGTGACGTCCATATTTACAAACCACAATTACATTCAACATGAGCACAAACACAGGCACACATGAAGCTGACTATAAACATGATAAAAGTACTCAAGGCTCCACCAATCAGGACGTAAGACAAAGAGATAAGAGAAAAGAAAAAAAAACAACAAAAAACAAGGGGATAAGAGAGAAGGGTCATATAAAAAAGTTAAAGACAAGTCAAAGAGGTTAAAAACTCAAAAGTCTAAACCCAATAAAAGAGAGAGAACCCAAATAAAAACCTACAAAAATAATTAAATATAAAATAAAGTTAATAAATAGGTAACTATGTGCAATATATTGTTACATCTTGTTCAACTCTTTGACAGCAGCAGCAACAAAGCTGTTTTTGTAGCGCTGGGTTTTACTTTTTGGGACAACAAACCTCTGTCTGGAGGGAAGAAGCTGAAAGTGGCAGTGCAAAGAGTGGGAGTCATCATTTAAAATGAAGGTAGCAATCCTATGTACCTGTCTGGTGTACAGGGATGTCAGGCTCAGCTGTGACTCACTGAGCAAACGACTGGACCATCTAACTACCTGATCCAAGGATTTCCTCTGTTTCAGTTTTATCTGACCAAACCATGACACTTAAGAAAAGGATAAAACGGATTCAATAAAAACCCGATAAAACATTGTCATTATGGTTCGGTCAGTTTGGAAGCGTGCAAGTTTCCTTAAACAATGCAAATGTTGCTGACCCTTTTTGCACACCCTTTCACAGTTCTCTTCAAAGTTTAAATTACTATCAATAATCGTACCAAGATATTTGTAGGATTGTACACATTCAGTGATCTGGCCTTTTAGTACAGTGACTTCATGCCTGGGAGTTTTCCTCCTAAAGTCAATAATCATATCTTTAGTTTTTGTCATATTCAGCTGCAGGTAGGAATCCTCACACCAGTGAATAAAATCATCAACTACTGGGCCGTGGCCACTCTCACCATCCTGGAGGAGACTGACAATAACTGAATCATCAGCACACTTTATAATGTGTCTGTTGTCATGTCTGCTCCGACACGTTTGTGTACAGGATGAAGAGTAGTGGTGACAACACACACCCCTGTGGAGAGCCAGTAGAAGAACACTTTTGGTCCGACAATGTACCATTGACCCTTACTCTCTTTGTCCTGTTGGTTAAAAAATCCAGAATCCAACCCACCAGATTATTACTCAAATCAAATTGTTGCAGGAACCTTTCAACTAAGATATGATGTTGGATTGTATTAAAGGCGGAAGAAAAGTCCACAAATAAAAGCCTGGCATGTGTCCCATTAAAATCCAGATGTTCAAAAAGCATGTTAAACAGAGTGACAGTGGCATCCTCCACTCCTCTGTGAGGCCTATAGGCAAACTGCAAAGGATCCAATGCATGCTCAGTCTGCTGTAGGACCTCAAATCTGACCAGTTTTTCAAAAATTTTCGTTAAAATTGAAGTCAAAGCAACTGGTCTAAAATCATTTACCGCTTTAGGACAGCTAGATTTTAGAACGGGGACAACCATAGCATCTTTCCAGATCTTAGGCACATGTTGTGTCTGTAAGGACTTATTGAAAATGTAGTGAAATACAGGACTCAATTCATGTTCACAGGACTTTACCAAGCACCCACATATATTATCAGGGCCCTGACTTTTGTTCACTTTTACAGCACAGAACGCCCTTTTAACATCCTGCGCCTCAATATTAAAGTGCTGATTGTCTTTGAGTTTCTGTTTCAAATTTTGGTTTCTGTGCTCAAATCAAAGGAGTCAAAACGACCATAAAAACAATTAAGAGCATTAGCCAGCTCTGAGTCTGAATTAAAACCAACTTAAAACACATGATTACTGTGCTCTGTGCTCTGAGGGCCTGCAATAGTTTTCATACTGGCCCAGGCTGAACCAAGTTTCTTTGTTGCCATCTTGCTTTCCAATTCTGATTTATGATTCTGTTTTGCCCTTAAAATTTCGGGTTTCAGCTCTTTTGTGGCATCCTGCAGCTCAGAAACAGACCCCTGTTTAAAGGCAAGTGCTTTCCTCTGTAAGCAGGATTTAACTGATTTTGTAACCCATGGCTTGTTGTTGGGATATATTTTGACACGTTTACGTGGAACGATCATGTCTCTGCAGAAAGCCATGTATGAGCATGTCACGTCCACTTAAGAGTCCAAATCATCTCCACAGGACAGTGTGAACACCTCCCAGTCTGTACAGTTAAAGCATTCCTGGAGGCAGTGCACTGAATCCTCTGTCCACACGTTTATGTCTCTGGTCTTCATCTTGTCTCTTCTGAGAGCAGTTTTACTGTATATGTGGGCAGCAAATGTACACAGTTGTGATCTGAGGATCCTAAAGGAGGAAGGGGAAGTGATTTATAGGCCCTCTCAATGGATCCATAGCAGAGGTCCAATGTCTTTTTTCGCCTGGTTGGGCAGGAGACATACTGATAAAAGTTTTTAAGTGTCTTTTTAGGAGACACATGGTTAAAATCCCCAAGAATAAAATTTGGAGCCTCTGGGGAAATCGACTGCAACCACTGTACCACATCAAAGACGGTGCTGGAGGCAGAGTCAACATCCGCCCTCGGGTGAATGTACACAGTCATTATGAAAAGTTCGGGGAACTCGCGGGGCAGATAAAAGGGGCGTAGTGACACGGACAGAAGCTCCACGTCTGGTGTACAGATGCGCCCTCTGACCGTGACAGATGTACAGTACTGTTTATTAATATATAAACATACGCCACCCCCCTGACGTTCCCCCGTTACCTCTTCCTGCCGATCCAAGCGAAGTGGGGCTCCAAAGCCGTCAATCCACAGGTCCGCATTCCGGTCATGCGCCGTAAGCCACGTCTCCGTGTAAGCCATGACACAGCAGTTCTTGAAATCCTTCTGATATCTTACATTTCCTTGAATTTCATCCACTTTATTTCTCCGGGATTGTACGTTCCCCATAATAATGGAAGGAAGAGTAATGCGGTTAAGCTGACGCCTCCTCAGGTTTAATCTTACACCTCCACGCTTTCCGCGTTTCCTCCTCTTGTCTCTCTTTTCATCGCTGTGTCCATGAAAATCTCTTAAAATAAAATCCGGCAGTTGCGGCAGGGACTCAAACACAGATGCTGCATTATCCATATTTAAATGCAGTAACATGTCTCTGGAATACTGTATTCTTCCTGGCGTGATTGCGATCGCGCTTACCTCCATGACAAAGAGCCGGTAGGGAAGAAACGACAGTGCAAAAACAAGAAGGAAATCCATACTGATGGAACGAGGGAGCTCTTTGTTATATAGTCCACAAACATTCAAGGACAAAAACGGCACAGAGAATTACGTTAAAACACCTTAAAGTGCATAAAAACAGAGACACAGACGTAGAACTTTTTTCACCTGCTGCCGGTCGCTGCGTGTGCATGCGCCCAGATCTGCACAGACCAACTTATTTCGTCATATTGTATTATGTTGTGGTGCACATATGTGGGCTTCATATGCTTCACATGTATTTTACTGTATGCTTATTGTGTGCTTCACGTCTCAGAGGAACAAAAGGACTGAACCTCCTAGGGGTAACAGGAGGATGTGAAATCTGGCCTTTTGTATGCAAAGAGATGGCCTTGAGGGATTTCCTGACCACCAGAACTTTAGGTGGAGGCGAGGAGTCCTGGAGGGGGATGCATTGTGATTTGGGATTAAAAGACAATGTGACTTGTGTTTTGATGTCCGGGGTATAAAAGGGACAGATGTTGGGGGTTCACCCTTTTTCTGTTTTTGGATGTTGGGGAATGTGAATGTGAATAAACTGGACTTGAGAAATAAACTCGGCCTCGTCCTTCCACACTTCTCCACACTGGTGACCCGAAGACGTATCATGAGCGGAGACGATTCTCCCAAGCCAGACTCGTCAGGAGCCAACCAAACGAATGCAGCCACAGTTCAGCTACCGGACTTCTGGCAGAACAATCCGCGCTCCTGGTTTAACGCAGTCGAGGCACAGTTCCACCTCCAGAGGATTTCGGTAGACGCCACAAAGTTCTACCATGTGGTTGCAAAGCTGGACAACCACACAGCCCAGCGAGTGGAGAGCCTGATCAACCACCCGCCAGACAGCGACAAGTACAGCAGGTTGAAGGCTGCACTCATCCGTTACTTCACCCCCTCGGTGGAGGAGCGAGCAGAGAGGCTCCTGGCGCTAACTGAATTTGAGGGCGACAGACCTGCAGACCTGATGGGGAAGATGTTGAGTTTGAGAGACTCCGAAGATAACTTCATCTTCACCCACCTTTTCCTCAGGACCCTACCGTCAGCAGTGAGAGTGATCCTGGCCAATTCACCACTGCTGGCCCGACGAGACTACCACGAGCTGGGCCAGGAGGCACAACGACTCGTCGACGCCAATAAACGGCGCGCGGCTACGGCCGCGGCAGCGGAGCTAGGCACAACGTTAGGAGATGGCAGGGGGCCAGAGGCTGCAGCACCCGACTCACCGACGACGGCGGCAGCAGGGGCCAGGAAACACGGAGCAGACGACATCCTTTGCTTCTACCATCGCCGTTTCGCAGAGAGGGCACACAAGTGCATTCCACCGTGCCATTTTAAGCGCTCGGGAAATGCCAAGACCAGGAGTCGGTAGCAGCTGCGGCTCTCAGAGAGGAGAACAAGCTGCTCTACTTGTGGGATGTGCGCTCGGGGAGGCATTTCCTCGTGGACACGGGCTCCCAGCTGAGTTTCATCACACCTTCCTACGCTGACCGGCTGGCGCCTTCCAGTGGTCCCAGGGTATCAGCGGCGAACGGCTCGGCGATTAAGACCTTCGGTGAGAGGACTCTGTTTCTGTCTTTACACGGCCGTACATTCGAGTGGACTTTCGTCATAGCGGCAGTCAATTTCAACATGTTAGGGGCTGATTTTTTGTGCTCGCATGGTTTGTTGGTCGATCTTGCTAACAGACGCCTGGTTAATGCACTCTCTTTTTATTCTATTCCCTGTACAGCCCGAGTGGCCCCGCCAACAGCACAAGCCAACGTCACAGCTGCAGGTGGTAAGTTCCACACACTCCTCACTCAGTTTCCAGCACTCACCATTCCAACATTTTCGGCAACTGTGGCTAAACACGGGGTGGAACATTTTGTTACTACCACCGGACCGCCCATTTTTGCAAAAGCTCGGTGCTTGGATTCAGCTAAACTGACCATAGCGCGCGAGGAGTTCGCCAACCTGGAAAGGTTGGGTATCATCAGGCGTTCGAAGAGCCCATGGGCTTCACTGCTTCACATGGTCCCGAAAGCGGATGGCTCGTGGCGACCTTGCGGTGATTTCCGCAGGCTGAACAACGCTACAGCGCACAACCGCTACCCGATCCCGCACATCCAAGATTTTTCAGTTCATTTGGCGGGGGTGCGCATTTTTTCTAAAATAGACTTGGTACGCGGTTACCGCCAGGTCCCAGTGCACGCTGAGGACATACCCAAAACAGCGGTAATAACTCCTTTCGGGCTTTTCGAGTTTTTGCGCATGCCATTTGGGCTTAAAGGCGCCACGCAGACGTTCCAACACATGATGGACGCGGTTTTGCGCGATCTCCCTTTCGTGTTCGTCTACCTGGACAACATATTGGTAGTCAGCGCGTCCGAAGACGAACACGAAAACCACCTCACGGCAGTTTTCCGGAGGTTGGCAGAGCACGGATTAATAATCAACCCAGCGAAGTGTCAATTCGGGGTGACGCAGATTGATTTTTTGGGGCATCGCGTCTCTCCAGAAGGAGCGGTTCCTCTGCCTGACAAAGTGCGCGCAGTAACAAATTTTCCCCAACCACAAACGGTCAAAGCGTTACAGGAGTTTTGGGGAATGGTGAATTTTTATAACAGTTTCCTCCCCCGCGCAGCGCAGCTCATGCAACCATTGTATGCTGCACTAAAAAACCAAAAACCCACAAATAAAGTTGAATGGTCTCCGGAGCGAGAGCGCACATTCTCTGAAGTCAAAACAGCCCTGGCAAACGCTGCGTTGTTGGCACATCCGGTCCCAACGGCCCACATAGCGCTCACTACGGACGCGTCAGACGTGGCCATAGGGGCGGTTGTGGAACAGTATTTAGCCGGAGCCTGGCAACCGCTCGCATTTTTCAGCAGGACTTTGCGCGATAGTGAACGAAAATACAGCGCATTTGACAGGGAGTTGTTAGCTCTCCACTTGGCCATTCGCCCCTTCCAGTTCTGGCTGGAGGGACGCCGTTTCACCGCGTTCGTTGACCACAAGTCGCTGACCTTCGCGATGGCCAAGATTTCAGAACCTTGGTCAGGCCGGCAGCAGAGACAGCTGGCCGCGATATCGGAGTTTACTACCGATATCCAGCATGTGGCAGGTAAACTGAATGTAGTGGCGGACTGCCTCTCGCGCGCCGTGGCGGCTCCAGCCCGTGTAGAGGTAGATTCTGCAGCCATGGCCACGGAGCAGGGTAGCGACGCGGATGTGCGCACGCTCCAGTCTGGACCAACAGGGTTAAGGCTGGAGAACAGGGTGCTGCAAGACAGTATGCCCCCCCAATCTGCGATATTTTCACTGGGCGGCCGCGTCCCGTGGTTCCGCCGCGTTTTTGAATCGATCTATTCTCTGGCGTACCCGGGGGTGCGCGCTTCGGTCAAAATGGTAGCAGAGAAATTTGTGTGGCCGAGCTTGCGCAAACAAGTTAGAGAGTAGGCGGCAGCCTGCATGGCTTGTCAGCGGGCCACGGTTCATAGACACACGAGAGCTCCCTTGGAGCCATTTCACATCCCAGCTAAAAGGTTTGATCATGTCCACGTGGACCTCGTAGGCCCCCTCCCGCCCTCACAAGGGTGCACACATCTTCTGACAATGGTTGACCGCACCACGCGCTGGCCGGAAGTCGTTCCGCTGTCGTCAACCACAGCCGAGGAGGTGGCGCGCACGTTTTTAACGGCATGGGTAGCGCGTTTTGGAGTCCCGTCGAACATTACGTCCGACAGAGGCCCTCAATTTGTTTCCGAGCTTTGGTCAGCGATGGCCCGCAGCCTGGGGGTAACGATCCACCGCACTACTGCGTACAACCCGCAGGCTAACGGGTTATGCGAACGTTTTCACAGGTCACTGAAGGCAGCTCTCAGAGCGTCGCTTACGGATGCAAATTGGGTGGACAAGCTACCATGGGTTTTATTGGGGTTGCGTTCTGCACCTAAAGAGGATTTAGAAGCCTCCCCAGCTGAGCTAGTTTTCGCACAGCCACTTCGGCTGCCCGGGGAATTTCTCCCGGATAATCCAGCGCCAGAGCGCTCCCCTGCTCAGCGGTTACAGAATAGCATGGGCCTGAGCACGCTACCTGGCCCCGTTGACCACAGTTTTCCACGTGTTTTTGTGCCTAAGGCTTTAAAAAATGCAGAGTTTGTTTTTGTCAGACATGATGCCCATCGCCCATCTTTACGCCCACCTTATGATGGACCATATAGAGTGCTGGAAACAGGGGATAAGCATTTTTTGTTAGATTTGGGGGGCAGAAAAGAAATGATTGGTATAAACAGGCTCAAACCCGCTTTTGTGTTAGCTGACGAAGTTGTGCAGTTGGCTGAGGCTCCTCGGTGCGGCAGACCCCCTAGAGAGCATTCCCCAGAACACCCACAGAGGTTGACTAACAGTTCTCATCCGCAGACAGCAGCTCCACAGCAGGAAGACGCCGCGGAGGTGGTACAGCCTGCTTACAGCAAATACGGGAGAAGGCTGAGGCCCAAGCGGCACGTGGACTGACATGTAGTGATTTTATTATGACAGGCAATCTGTGGTTATGTTGTTCCATCTTAGACGTTTGGGGGGGGGGGGTCATGTGGTGCACATATGTGGGTTTCATATGCTTCACATGTATTTTACTGTATGCTTATTGTGTGCTTCACGTCTCAGAGGAACAAAAGGTCTGAACCTCCTAGGGGTAACAGGAGGATGTGAAATCTGGCCTTTTGTATGCAAAGAGATGGCCTTGAGGGATTTCCTGACCACCAGGACTTTAGGTGGAGGCGAGAAGTCCTGGAGGGGGATGCATTGTGATTTGGGATTAAAAGACAATGTGACTTGTTTTGATGTCCGGGGTATAAAAGGGACAGATGTTGGGGGTTCACCCTTTTTCTGTTTTTGGATGTTGGAGAATGTGAATGTGAATAAATTGGACTTGAGAAATAAACTCGGCCTCGTCCGTCCACTCTTCTCCACAATGTGTTGAAAAATTAGAGGAAGTCAAGAACGTGTCATCAGACCTTTAATATTCCAGCCAATGTGAAGCGTTGCACAGGAGGAACACCAGGATTTTAAGAGGAGAATTTTCTCCACAGTCAGAGAAATGACACCTTTTTAAAAACTTAGTTGAAGTTTTTCCACATTTAAATTTGTATTTTTTATTTTGAACTTTATTATATTTTTCTTCATTAATTTTTCAAATTTGTCACAAATGTTTAATTTTATCTTGAATTTTCTTTTGTCTTCTGCATTTGCTGGTTGATATTTATCATAAATGTGTTCCTTTTCTTTTTGTAAATGTGTGTGGGTTTTCTGGTGAATTTTCCACTTTTTTAATCATAAATTTGTGACTCTAAATCTGCTTTTAATTTTTTTTTTTCTGTTATTAATGAGTGATTTTGTTTCACTGGATTGTGACATTTTTCTATATTTGCTCCTTTATTCTAATTAATTTACTAAATGTGGAACTTTTTAAACTTGTGGATTCTCAGCTTTTCTCAAATGTGTGAAATTTATAACTTTAAAAATATTTTTCATCAACATGTGTCTTGGACAAAAAGACAAAAGTCAAATTTAATAATGAAAAACTGTTCAATTTTTTTTGAAAAAGAACAATTTATGAGAGGAAAAAACAATATTTTTTCAAAAGAGAATTTCCAAATTGTGAAAAGTAGAAAAACAGCCTGAAACTGAAGAGAAAAGAAGACAAATGTTGAAGAAAAAATTCTTCAATTCAACATTTTGAGAGAAAAACTTCTGGTGTTTCACTGAAAAGTCCCAAATTTAAGAAGAAAACACTTAAAAATGCCTGAAAACAATTTAAAATTTATGTCAAAGTTTTCAGATTTGTGAGAAGAAAATGTTATTTGGAAAAAGATTGAATCAAAAAATCCAAAGTTGATGAAAAATGATATTCAGTCAAAATGAAGGAAACTGAAAATGTGAGAAAAGTGTGAAAATGTGTGAGATGAAAGCAGAAATGTTTTGAGGCCAAACTAGTGAATAAAGCAACTTGTAGAGCTGAAGGCTGAATGTGGTGAACTTTTCTCAGCTCCTGCTAAGAGCAACAGTCCAGTTGATCCTTCTAACTCAGCTGCTTTGCCTTCATTTAAGACTTCAATCTCTTTGTGGCTCCATGCAGATTTCTTGGAGCCAAATGTCTGTAAATGTCTGTTTCCATAGTAGATGTTGTTGATGGAGCCACGGGTGGAGCTGCAGAGTTTCAGAGCTTAAGTCCCTCCGTCTTTATTGAAGCAGCAGCATGTTGTCATTCACATTAATGAGTCTTTTTCACTTCTTCTCTTGGACTCTTTGAAGCTGCATCCTGTTGGCTTCAGCTGGTTGGAGTTTGCAGCTTCTAAACTTCTACATTCTGAACCTTCTTCAGCTCTGAACACATGATGAAACACTGAAGGATTTCAAGATGAAACTTTGTCTGATAAACTCACATCTTTTATTCTTTATTCAGGTTGAAGGAATGCAGTTTGCCAGAGATCAGCTGTGATTATCTGGTCTCAGCTCTGAAGTCCAATCCCTCCTATCTCAGACATCTGGACCTGAGTATCAACCAGAACCTGCAGGATTGTGGAGTGAAGCATCTGTGTGGTTTTCTGGAGAGTCCACGTTGTAGACTTGAAGCTCTGAGGTCAGACTCCTCATTTCGCTTGTGTCCATGTGTGTTGTGTGTTCAGGGGTCAGCAACCTGCAGCTCATGTCCACATGTGTCTTTGTTGTCCAGAACCAGTGTCTCCCTGGGACTTGGACAGAAACTGTAGAAATGCTCACAAATGGATGAAAAATAGTCTCCATATTTGAGGAGAAAACTCCTCAATTTCCTCCAAAAATTGTCACATTTCCAAGGACAAAAGCAGCAACTGACAGTGAAATCAATGAAAACTGACTTCAACATCCAATGTTCCTGAATTAGAACTGAAACAAAAAACTTGTGGTTAAAATGAAAACAATCTAAGAAGAAGGTGTAAAATTGTGAGAAAAGCTGTTATTTTCTGAGACCAAATGACCAATTTCGGTTCAAATGTTGGTTTATGTGAAGAAAGTTTAGAATTTAATGAGAGAAATGTGACTTATTTAAGAGGAGAAAAACTTGTGGATGTCGACAGGCCAGTTTTTTCTGTCATTTCTTTCATTTTCAAGCTTTGATAGAATTGTCTGCTCTCTCCATGCAGAAGTTTTTTTGGACCCACATGTCTAGAGAGGCACTTTTGAAGGGCAAATGTTGCAGCTAGTTGTTTGTCTAGTGGAGGTTTGTGAGCCTGGACTAAGTGAAGATGTGCTCCAAGCAGACCATTGAGGAGGTGGAGAGCTGCCAGAAGTGTGGAGAGG
This sequence comes from Pholidichthys leucotaenia, assembly GCA_020510985.1. Classification (NCBI taxonomy): domain Eukaryota; kingdom Metazoa; phylum Chordata; class Actinopteri; order Cichliformes; family Pholidichthyidae; genus Pholidichthys; species Pholidichthys leucotaenia. The sequence continues at coordinate 192,968,195 of CM035847.1, forward strand.
AGAGTGGGTCAGCGTTAAAGCAGAACCTTGAGAAGACATTGATGCTGTTGCAGTCCACTGAGGAGAAGAAAGAGAATCCAGAAGGTTCTGTTCTTGTCCTTCTCCTTCAGTGGACTGCATCAGCATCAATGTCTGATCACAAGTTGGTCACTTTCAGCTGAAATGTGAAACTTTTTTCATGCAAAACTTTCATTCCATCTTTTTTTCAGCTTTCTTCCCATCATCAAATATCAGCGTTTTGTTTCTCTTCAGTTTTTCTCTAGACATATTTTCTTTAAAAAACAAACTTTTCTCGTCTTTTTATGACTTTTATTTGTAAATTCACTGATTTATCCTCATAAACTGGTATTTTTTTCTTTTAAACATTTGTACATTTTCTGGAAAACTGGAACTTTGTTCCTGGGAATCTTTGACTTTTTGAAATTAACCCTTAAAGTGCTGATGACACGTTTTTGACATTTTTTCGCATGTTGTGTAAACCCAAAAGTCATTGTCGATGATCAATATAATATTTACAACCACGCCTGCATAAACTAATTATCAAAAAAACGCAGCCGCTGACTGGACTGTGGTTCCGCCCACCGAATTAAGGGTGGCACCACCATGACATCAGCGACAGAACGGACTCTGGTGTTGTTGACTGGAATGACAGCAGCATTGTAGCTCACAGTTTCTCTTGTTTCTTGTTTTAATTTTACGGCTATGCCTTCACATTGTGTCGCAGGCTTAGATAAACAGCAGGCCATGAAAGACCACATCACACGCTTCAGCTCCAACTGTCATAAGCCTCCTCGTGCACTTCTCTTGCACTTTTCAGCAGGAGGAGCGCACAAAGAGGGGAAGGATTAATAGATTTACGCGCAGCTTTGACCTACTTTCAGTGATCCCATGCTGATATCTCACTGGTCCGGCCACAGCCCCTCTCTCATTATCACCAGCTGATTCAAACTCCCGCTGATCATGCTTCCCGGTCCTCACCCAGGTGCTTCTCATCACACCATCACCAGCAGTGTGTGTACATATTAGCGGTCGTTTGCCAGTCACGCACTGCTGGTCCATAGTGTTGTCATCTGTGCTGTTAGTCTGCCAGTATTTTCAGCACTCTCTCGACGTTAGTCACTCCATGTTCACCGTGGTTCTCGTGCGTCTTTGAAGTTATGTCGGCTCTGTGGTGCACCTGTGGCTAACACGTCTCCTCTCATTCGTTTGCTGGGCGATGCTGGCCCCCAAACGCCATCAGTAAGTGTGTTTGTGTTTTTTGTATGTCTTCAGCTTTTTGGGAATTGTCTGTCGTTCTATATTAAATGTGCTGTGGTGAACCCTGCACGTAAATCCTCATTATTTCATCCTCCCTCTCCGTGCCCTGCGTAAGAGCGCATGGAGAGGGAGGATTTATGCATAAATAGCGAGGATTTATACGTAGGATTCACCACAGCACATGTATTAAACATAAAGACTGATCCCAAAAGGTGAAGACTTACAAAAATACACAGAAACACAAACAGTTGGCGTTTGGGGCCGACATCGCCCAGCGAACATGGAGAGGATACATGTTAACCACGATTGCGTCCCAGAGCCAACATTGCTACAAGGGGCGCAACAGAACCACGGCTGTGTGGAGTGGCTAACACGTCGTGATAGTGTTGGCAATATTGGCTGGCTGACAACACGGCAGATGATGCACACAAAACATGAACAGCTGACTGTCACTTGAGTCTGACTCGCAAGGCACGATGCCCGCTTGGCACGGCTCAAACCTATACGGTTTAATGCCCCCAGATTCTTCATTATCATCCCATTCTTTGGAACTATAATCGTCTGAAGATTGGACAACACAAACCAATTCCTGACTACATGTGCTGGAACCATCGTCAGTGTTTTCAACCGCTTCCATCCTGTGTGTACAAAAGGCAGCCAAGCGCTATGTTCCGTCGATGACGTCACAACATGGCCGGGGGGTTTTCCAGCCACTGACGTAATTGGTGACGTGGCGCTCATGAAAACGTTGGATGTTCGCGTGATAAAAAGCCTGTTTGACTTGGAACTGCACAGACCAACTTATTTCGTCATATTGTATTGTGTTGAAAAATTAGAGGAAGTCAAGAACGTGTCATCAGACCTTTAACATTCCAGCCAATGTGAAGCGTTGCACAGGAGGAACACCAGGATTTTAAGAGGAGAATTTTCTCCACAGTCAGAGAAATTACAACTTTTTAAAAGCTTAATTGAAGTTTTTCCACATTTAAATTTGCATTTTTTATTTTTAACTTCATTATATTTTTCTTCACTAATTTTTCAAATTATTGCATTAAAAATGTAATGGAAGTAACCTTGTGGCATATACATCCAGTATTTGTCAGTGAGGCCTCTGCTAGTGAGAGGGGATTTAAGCATTTAAGACATCCCAGCAGAAAGAATTAGATTTTTGTTGGAAATACATGCCATTATCCTCTGTTAGCCTTTGTTTAGTAGTTATTCAGTTACAGTTAGGTCCATATACACTACCGTTCAAAAGTTTGGGGTCACTTAGAAATTTCCTTATTTTTGAAAGAAAAGCACTTTTTTCAATGAAGATAACTTTAAACTAATCAGAAATACACTCTATACATTGCTAATGTGGTAAATGACTATTCTAGCTGCAAATGTCTGGTTTTTGGTGCAATATCTAGATAGGTGTATAGAGGCCCATTTCCAGCAACTATCACTCCAGTGTTCTAATGGTACAATGTGTTTGCTCATTGCATCAGAAGGCTAATGGATGATTAGAAAACCCTTGTACAATCATGTTAGGTCTGCAATGCTGTAATTGCTGCAAATGGAGAATTCTTTGATGAAAGCAAAGTTTCAAGGAAAAAATTATTATTTCAAATACAAATCATTATTTCTAACCTTGTCAATGTCTTGACTATATTTTCTATTCATTTTACAACTCATGGTGGGAAATAAGTGTGACTTTTCATGGAAAACACAAAATAATTGTCTGGGTGACCCTGTGGGGATCATGAAATGATGAGACTGGATAATTTCTCAGTATGGTTTATTCATCTCAAGTCCCCAGCTCTCTCTCTCTCAGTCAGGAAAAAAGAGGAAGAGCTGCGGTAAACCCACATACCTTTATACCCACACATCAAACACAGAATCACACAATCAAGTCAAATCCTTCTATTTACACTTAATCACTCCACAGTCCTCTTTGCTCTTCTGTCTGACCCCAGGAGGTCAGACAGTCCTTTCAGGCTCTCGCTCCAGATCCTCTGACTTCCTCCCAAATCCGCAGGTGGTCCAGACTCATTGTCCATCTGAGGCGTGATGTCAATACACACCGCAAGCTTAAAGTCCTTCTATGCTTGGGTCTCTGCAGTGAAATATGTGAGCTACATAATATTACCATTATGGGCGCTACATCACTCCCCCCAAACGCCAAAGAATGGACACACCCGATAACCGTATCCTAATGGCAATACAGCATATGTCACCCCCCACCTGCGGAATTTACAGCACGGCTTACACAGTTTGATCGAAACACACATCACTCTGCCCGTAGTCTGGGCCATTCCCTGGGTGGTCTGCCGCGTCGAGGCGTCCTCGCCGGTTGTACAGATTCGTCATGCAACACAAAGGCAGGCTTTAACCTATCAATACCGATTGTTTCTTTCCTCCCCCCCAAATCTAGCACAAAATATTTCTCCCCGGTTTCCAGCACTCGAAATGGACCGTCATATGGTGGGCGGAGACTGTGTCGCTGAGCGTCGCGCCTGACAAAAACAAATTCAGCGTTTTGTAAAGCCTTGGGAACAAAAATACGCGGAAAAGTGTGATGAGCGGGGCCCAGGAGCATTTCTGCTCCCGTGCCAATCAAAGGTCCCCGCACCGGGGGGCGCCCTGGTGCCGCATGGGCTGGTAGGAACTCGCCGGGCAGCCTGAGAGGTTGCGCAAAAACCAATTCTGCGGGTGAGGCATCTAAGTCTTCTTTGGGTGCCGAACGCAACCCCAATAAACCCATGGTAGTTTGTTTACCCAATCTGCATCCGTGAGCGACGCTCTGAGGGCTGCCTTCAAAGACCTGTGAAAACGCTCGCATAAACCGTTGGCCTGTGGGTGATAAGCGGTAGTGCGGTGGACTGCCGCTCCTAAGCCGCTGGCCATTGCTGACCACAGCTCCGACACAAATTGAGGTCCCCTATCGGACGTAATATCCGACGGAACCCCGAACCACGCTACCCAGGCTGTTAAAAAAGCGCGAGCCACCTCTGCCGCTGTGGTCGACGTTAACGGGACCACTTCCGGCCAACGTGTGGTTCGGTCCACCATTGTCAAGAGATGTGTGAACCCTTGTGACGGCGGCAGGGGGCCCACTAGGTCTACGTGCACATGATCGAATCTCTTAGCTGGAATGTGGAACGGTTCTAAAGGGGCCTTCGTGTGCCTGTGGACTTTGGCCCGCTGGCAAGCCATGTAGGCTTTCGCCCACTCTTTCACATGCTTGCGCAGGCTCGGCCAAACAAACTTCTCCGCTACCATTTTCACCGAAGCGCGTACTCCCGGGTGCGCCAGGGAGTGCACCACCTCAAAAACGCCACGGCGCCACGCGGCCGGTACCACCGGGCGCAGTCGCCCAGTGGATACGTCGCAGATTAGAGGGGGTGAACCGGTTTGTAAATTTTTGCTCTCCAACCTTAACCCTGTCGGTCCAGACAGGAGCGCGCGCACGTCTGCGTCTCCGCTCTGCTCCGCTGCCATGGCTGCATAATCTATCCCCACGTGAACAGGGGCTGCGTGCACGTCCGCGCTGTTACCCCGCCCCGCATCTGCAGTAGTACAACCCGCTTCCGCACGGACAGGCGCTGTTAACGCGCGTGAGAGACAGTCCGCTACTACATTGAGTTTACTGGCTACGTGCTGAATATCGGTGGTAAATTCCGAAATTGCGGCCAGCTGTCTCTGCTGCCATCCTGACCACGGTTCTGAAATTTTGGACATTGCAAAAGTGAGCAGTTTTTGGTCTACAAACGCGGTGAAACGTTGCCCCTCCAGCCAGAACTGGAAATGGCGAATGGCCAGGTGGAGCGCTAGCAGCTCCCTGTCAAACGCGCTGTATTTCCGCTCAGCATCGCGCAAGGACCTGCTGAAAAAAGCGAGCGGTTGCCAAACCCCGGCGACTTGCTGCTCTACCACGGCCCCTATGGCCACATCTGACACGTTGGTGGTTAGCGCTATGCGGGCTGATGGGTCTGGGTGAGCCAGCAGCGCTGCGCCTGCCAGTGCTTTTTTAACCTCTGTGAATGCGCGCTCCCGCTCCGGGGACCATTCGATCGCATTGGAGGGCTTCTGCTTTTTAAGCACGGCGTATAACGGTTGCATAAGTTGCGCTGCGTGGGGTATGAAACGGTTATAAAAATTTACCATTCCTAAAAACTCTTGCAACGCTTTGACCGTTTGTGGCTGGGGAAACTCCGCCACTGCGCGTAATTTGGCCGGCAGAGGGATTGCTCCCTCTGGGGAGATGCGGTGTCCTAAAAAATCGATTTGCGCTACGCCAAAATGGCACTTAGCTGGGTTGATTATCAACCCGTGCGTTCCCAACCTCTGAAAAACCATGGTGAGATGTTTTTTGTGTTCCTCCTCGGAGGCACTGGCGACTAAAATATCGTCCAAGTAGACAAAAACGAAAGGGAGGTCGCGCAGCACGGCATCCATCATTCGTTGAAAAGTTTGCGCGGTGCCTTTAAGGCCAAAAGGCATGCGTAAAAATTCAAAAAGTCCGAACGGGGTTATTACCGCTGTTTTGGGAATGTCCTCTGGTCAAACCGGGACCTGATGATAACCGCGGACCAGGTCTATTTTAGAAAAAATGCGCGCCTTCCCTAAGTGCACTGAGAAATCCTGGATATGCGGAATTGGGTAGCGGTCCTGCGCTGTGGCATTGTTTAACCTGCGGTAATCACCACAAGGTCTCCACGAGCCGTCAGCCTTAGGAACCATATGTAGTGGTGATGCCCATGGGCTCTTCAAGCGGCGAATTATGCCCAACCTTTCCAGGTTGGCGAACTCCTCGCGCGCAATGGAGAGCTTAGCTGCATCCAAGCGCCGAGCTTTCGCAAAAACTGGTGGGCCACTTGTGGTGATAAAGTGTTCCACCCCATGCTTCGCAACCTTAGCTGAAAACGTGGGAACTGAGAGTGCTGGGAACTGGGTTAAAAGAGTGTGAAACTTACCGCCTGCTGTGGTGACGTTGGTCTGTACTGGCGGCAGGGACACTCGAGCTGCACAAGGGATAGAACAAAAGGAGAGTGCATTTACTAGGCGTCTATTAACCAGATCCACTAACAAGCCATGTGAGCACAAAAAGTCAGCGCCTAACATGTTGAAACTCACCGCCGCTACTATGAAGGTCCATTCATAGGTGCGGCCGTGCAAGGACAGGCTTAGAGTCCTTTCCCCGAACGTTTTGATCGACGAGCCGTTCGCCGCCGTTGCTCCGTCTCCGCGGGGCCCCGCCACACGATCCGCATAGGTCGCGGTGATGAAACTCCTCTGGGCTCCGGTGTCCACGAGGAATTGCCGCCCGGAGCCCGCGTCTGTTAGATAAAGCAGCTTGTTCTGTTCGCCGAGAGTCGAAGCTGCTAACGACCCCCGGCCCGGGCGTTTCCCTGTTTCTTTGAAACTGCACGGCGGGATGCATCTGTGCGCCTTCTCAGCGAAGCGTCGATGGTAAAAACAGAGGTCGTCCCCTCCTCTGCCTCGGGACCGTGCCGCTGCCGTCGTCGCTGGGGTTGCTCCTGCTGCCTCCGGCTCCTCCCTGCCTCCGGCCGCCGCGCCGAGGTCTGCTGCTACGACGGAAGTCTCCTGCTCGTCGCAGGCGTCGAGGAGCCGCTGCGCTTCCCTGGCCAGTGCGCGGAAGTCTTGCTGGTTCCCACATCTCATGCCAGACAGGGTACCTCTCATGTGTGCTGGGAGGGTCCTCAAGAAGATGTGTTTGAACAGAAATGCATCGTTGTCTGTCCCGATCAGCTGCAGCATGTCCTCCATGAGGTCGGTCGCTCTGCGTCCTCCTCTGTCGCGCAGATCCAGAAGCTGCCTGGCCCTCACCTCGGCTGATGGCACAAAACTCTCAATGAGGGCGGCTTTCAGCGCGTCGTACTTGCCAGCAGCAGGCGGCTGCTGCACCAGGCTCCGCACACATCGAGCTGTGCGGCTGTCGAGTCTTGCGATGACATTATAAAACTTGATGTCATCTGCTGATATTCCCCCAAGCACAAACCGCGATTCCGCGTGTTGGAACCATGAGTGCGGGTCGTCTTGCCAGAACTCGGGGATCTTAATCGAGCCTGTGCTCGTGCGGACGGTCTCCGGTGAATCCGGGTCAGGGTAACGTTCTCCCGGCATCGTACGTCTTGGTCACCAATGTGGGGATCATGAAATGATGAGACTGGATAATTTCTCAGTATGGTTTATTCATCTCAAGTCCCCAGCTCTCTCTCTCTGTCAGGAAAAAAGAGGAAGAGCTGCGGTAAACCCACATACATTTATACCCACACATCAAACACAGAATCACACAATCAAGTCAAATCCTTCTATTTACACTTAATCACTCCACAGTCCTCTTTGCTCTTCTGTCTGACCCCAGGAGGTCAGACAGTCCTTTCAGGCTCTCGCTCCAGATCCTCTGACTTCCTCCCAAGTCCGCAGGTGGTCCAGACTCATTGTCCATCTGAGGCGTGATGTCAATACACACCGCAAGCTTAAAGTCCTTCTATGCTTGGGTCTCTGCAGTGAAATATGTGAGCTACATAATATTACCATTATGGGCGCTACAACCCCAAACTTTTGAACGGTAGTATATTTGGGCACTGACACAAGTTTTGTTATTTTAGCTGTTTGCCAAACATATTCAAGATACAGTTGTGTAATCAAAATTGGCTTAAAGTGCAGACTCCCAGCTTTAATCTGAAGGTATTCATATCCAAATTGGAGTTACGGTTTAGGAATTACAACCATTTTTATACAGTCTCCTCATTTCAGGGGCTCAAAAGTAGTTGGACAAATTACACTGGTCAACACCAAATTTATTGTCTCAGTTTTTTTAGCCGATTTAGGACAATTTTGATGTGCTGAATCCAAAAATCACGTTGGTTTTGCTCAATCAGGTCAACTTTTTGAATTATGGCCACATGTTGTTTTATACGTTTTTGTTTACATGTACGGGCATTTTTGCTTTATATGATGCAAAATTCTTTTTACCTCCGCCAAGAGGAGGAGGTTATGTGATCATCATCGTTGGTTTTTCTGTTTGTTTGTCTGTTTGTCTGTTTGTTAGCAAGATAACTCAAAAAGTTATGGACGGATTTTCATGAAATCTTCACAGATTGTCAGAAATGTGGTATCCTACAGATGATTAGATTTTGGTGATGATCCGGATCACCATCTGGATCCAGGAATTTTTAAAAGATTCTTTTTTTTTTCTCAAAAAGTTATATACAGATTTTCATGAAATTTTCACAGATTGTCAGAAATGTGGTATCCTACAGATGATTAGATTTTGGTGGTGATCCGGATCACCATCTGGATCCAGGAATTTTTAAAAGATTCTTTTTTTTTTCTCAAAAAGTTATATACAGATTTTCATGAAATTTTCACAGATTGTCAGAAATGTGGTATCCTACAGATGATTAGATTTTGGTGGTGATCCGGATCACCGTCTGGATCCAGGAATTTTTTAAACGATTCTTTTTTTTTTTTTTTTTTTTTTCAGGTTCTATAATGTAAGGTTTTGGCGCAGCCGTAGTGGCTGCGCAAATTCCAGCTCTGCCGGGGAAGCTTCCAGATCCTCTTTCGGCGTGGAGCGCAACCCCAATATAAAACCCATGGCAGCCTGTCTACCCAATTTGCATCCGTCAATGAAGCCCTGAGTGCTGCTTCAGTGATCTATGAAAACGCTTGCATAACCCATTGGCCTGTGGGTTGTATGCGGTTGTGCGGTGAATTGTAACACCCAGCCAATTTTAGCAAACACTGGCGTATTGCCATTTCTGTACGCCAAAAAGAAAAAAAATATACGGCAAAAAAAATTATTGACAGTGTGGAGGAACACCTCGTGTGTGACCCCCACAGCGTACAGGCCTGACAGAGCACTCAGCGTGAGCAATTATCAGATCAGTGAGAGGTATGGACTGATCATTATGCAGATGCGCCTCCCTCCCTCTTTCGGCCAGTAATCCTGTTATGTGTGACTCTAATGCAAATGTCCATGCTTTCCTGCTGTATACTGGGATGCTAATGTGCCATACATGCATTGTCTGAGCTGGGTATATAAGTTGACTGCATATCTCTTGCTCTCTCTCTCTTTTTGATCACTCGCATTGTTTGTTGCTGACTTTGAGACACAAGGCTCGCTCCAGCACGCTGCCACAGCGCTGAGCGAGCCTTGTGGAGGATGAATAAAGCACCCTTTTAAACTTCAGTTCGCCGTGTAATGTAGGATTAATATTTATGATGTTAAACACTGTATGGGGGGAACTGTGGCGCTTGGCGGAGGTCTGCGCTCTCCGAGTGCTTTTCTAGTTTATATCTTGAAATTCTCAGAATTTTGAACAATGTTGACGTAACATTCAATTTACATGTACTTACCTTTATATAAAGGTAAGTACATGCACAGTACTAAGGAGGTACTAAGTAAGTACAAGTTTTTACTTAGCACCTGATCAAGAGAAATGGATGTCAGCGGTGATTCAGCGGTGCAAAATTGTCTTAAATCCGTTGAAAAAACACAGACAACTTACAAAAAAATTATTTTTGTAACCCATGTTATCATTACCATAAATAAAATGTTTATTTGTCATACTTTGTCGTGAATCCTTTGCAGGCAGTGACTGCCTGAATTCTGGAACCCACAGACATCACCAAATGCTGGGTTTCCTCCTTTGTGATGCTTTGGCAGGCCTTTACTGTGGCTGTCTTCAGCTGTTTGTTTGTGGGTCTTTCTGCCTTAGGTTTTGTCTTAACCAACTGAAATCCTGCTTGATCTGGTTGAGATCTGGTGATTGACTCGGCCATTGCAGGATAATCCACTTCTTTTCTTTAAAAATTCCTGAGTTGCTTTTGCAGTATGTTTTGAGTCATTTTCCATCTGCACTGTGAAGTGTCGACCAATCAACTTTGCTGCATTTGGCTGAATCTGAACAGACAATATATCCTTATACACTTCAGAATTCATCTGGCTGTTTCTGATATGATCCGAACGCCGATCTCGTCCGTGCTCGGCTCATATGTCATCCTTTTCAGGCTTTGACAGCAGGGTTTTCCTCTCTGGCTCCCCGGGCTCTTATTGTGACAGCACCCGGTGTAGCTTCCTGCTGTCAAGGCCAAACAGTTGTGCTGCATTCGGGGTCATTAGTGTCCGGCGTTAAAAGCGGGTGCTGAATGCACCCCAATGCAGCAGTCTCTGTTAACCTCCTGTGAAACCTCGGTGAAAACTCTTCATTGTCTGACGCATCGGGCATTCCCCGGCTCAGACGCTGTCTACTCGTCGTTATGATTGTAAGTTTACCCTGTTGGTACCCCGTTCCCATTATAGTGTGTTTTAGAACACCGTGGCTCTTTACTTTGTACTTCATGTTACCTTCTATTATCCTCTGTTCCTTACCATAAATAAACACCATTGCAAACTCACCGGTGACTTGTGGCGTCTTCTTGTGGCTTGCGAGGGCCACCGTGACAGTAGACTGTTGCCAGGACGTCTAAATAGAGGCGCCACATCGAGACGCCGTTCCCGGTGAGTTTTGCAGTTGGACTGTGCTTCTTCCTGTCTGGGTACCGTGCTGGAAGCATGCCGTCGGGGAGGGTCCACGCTCCGAGTCAGAGCAACAAGCTGGCGGATGCCCTCGAGTGCATCGATGAAACCCTCATCGCCGCCTCCCTCCTCGACTTCCACAGCGACTTCCAGGTACCGGTGCACGGAAAGGGAGGAGAGGAAAGGAGGAGGAAAGGGAGGAGCAACGTCCGCTACAGCAGGCACCATCCTGCCTCTGGAAGACAGGCAAGTCCAAGTTCACTCATATCCTCTTCATTGTGATTTGCCTTGTCTGACTCCTGGGGGTGGAGTTCGGGGTTTGCAGCCCCCCGAGCTCCCACCACCTGCTGTAGCTTTAATTGTTAATCCTGCTTCCTCTGTGTCTCCCTCCCCTAAGCAGTCCTCGACACCAGGCCAACGTCGCCGGATGAGGAGGGGGCCTGCGGTTCTGGAGAGCCTGGTTCCGGTCCCGCAGCCACGTCGTGGGCGGAGGAGGAGAGCAGACTGCAGCGTGGAACCTGCGCGAATGAAGAAGGGTCCCAGGGTCTCCACGGACAAGCGATTCGGTCCAACGGGTCGAGGGTCTCCTGCCACCACGTCATGTGGGTCGTCGGCGTGGACGTCGGTGCCGGAGGATCCTCAGGCTGCGGACACCATCATGCCAGCTGCGGAGCCTGACGTAGCTGAGTGGGAGCCTGATGATGACCTCCTGCCGTCTGAGCTTGGATCATCGCAGTCCTGGACGGCGTCGGAACCCGAGATCAGGCAAGTGCTCTGTGTTGTCTTTCTCTTTTCCATTCTAGAGCATTTTTACCGGTCTAGTGCTGCCGGTGATCCTGATCCCGGTTCTTTTCTCTCTCCCGAGCCGTCTCCCAGGGTCGCCTGCGCGGAGCTGATCTCATCCACTGTGCCAGAGGTTCCAGGTTCAGGGTTGGAGGTCGGTATTGGTGCGGCGCCGACCCAGTTGGGGTCCGACGCGGGTGCAGCCGTGACCCAATCGGGGTCCATTGCGGATGCAACCGTGACCCAATCGAGGTCCGACAAGGGTGCAGCACCAGCAGAGTCGAAGGTCGGTGAGGGAGCTGCAGATCCCCTGCCACCGGACACTGGACTGGCTCATCTTCCTCATCTTTATCATCATCTTCATCATCCTCGTCCTCCAGATGATCACACTGCCTCCACCATGTTTTACAGAAGATGTGGTTCACTTTGGATCATGAGCCGTTCAACCCTTCT